>JAOBYH010205638.1:0-10190 GCA_025403525.1 Umimayanthus kanabou | reverse complement strand
CCAACCAGTGAATCAGTGAAGTAAAAAATTACAATCTTTGTATTTTTATGCCGTATTTTGAAATTTGTAAACAAACTTGGAAGTTGACAATTGTTTTGTGTTAGCGCTACAATTTCTGCTTCTCTTGTGAAATTGAGACGTAGAATAATATTAAAAAATAAAACCTTACCTTGAAAATTTCGTCACTTTCTTTGTATTGATTGGGATGGCTTTCTCATTTATTTCTGAAAATTGAGCTTCATTCAAATTTTCCGAAAACCGGGACGCCAAGTTGTGAATTTTGTGTGCAGTCATGCAAGCCAGGAATATCCTAGGATATTCAGTCCTAGATAGGGAACCAATCAGAGAGCCGAAAAACACTATTCACTATTTACTGAGCAGCTTCTTCAAGATATTCCGAAGGAGCACAACGAATGAGTAAAATTACTTTTAACACGAGAAAAGAAAATCCATATCTTCAAGCCTCCTTGTAATGTTTCTTCAAATATGTATACAAAAAACACACATTTTTAAAAGGTTATTGGAATCTTCGGAACATCTTTGAAAACCTTTGACAATTGTCGAAAGTATTTTTAGAAAGCTTTTTACGATTTTTATAAGTTTTCGGTAAATCTTCGAAAATTGTTTGAAATCTTTGTTAATCTTTAGAAGTTTTCCGAAATTGTCAGAAAAGTTTTCAAAGTGCATGTTCTTGACGATATATGAAAATGTATTAGGATACATCACTAGGGTCGCGGATTTGTCGCGTATGATTTCTATGAGTGGTGTGTTTTCCAGTAAACGACACGTATCTATATGATATTTATGGTATTAAGTTTAGTTTTCAACATTTCCCAATCCTCGCAGCATTGTTCCAGCAATGTACGCATAGAGACTTTTCCAAGCTCCTGCAACTTCCGGCGTCCATTCTTCTTTTAGCGTGTCGCGTAGTGTGAGCAGTAAGCAGTCCCCCATTTTCTATTACAAACAGATAATCTACAGTGAGAATAAGTCCGATGATAAGTACTGTGGTGTTTAGCAAACATGTGAGAGTAAAGCCTGGTTTCCATATGATCGTTTAGGATCGCTAGCAATTGCTAGCTGTGGATCGCTGCATCCTTGCTACGATCGTGAACGATCATATGGAAACCAGATGCCAATTTTAGAAATACCGCCAGCGATCCTCAACGATCGTGAAAGACTGAATCGTTGAAGATCGCTGGAATAGAACTCGGTTCTATTCCAGCGATCGCCAACGATCCAAAACGATCATATGGAAACCAGCTGAGGCTTAAGAACAAACATACAAGTAAAGATACAACAACTTCTGCGGGGACAGCAAATGTTCCCCCGCATTTTTGAAGTGCTCGCAAAATTTGGCCCTGCTCGAATGCTCAGTTTTGAAAATTAGTAAATGCTCAAATGGTCGCTTTTCCCCTTTTCACTGTTTATGTTAATAACTGCGTTCTGATCTCCTTGTTCCGTGGAGCAATTGTACTCCCAGCTTGTAGAAGATCATTTGTTGTTCAAAAAATTACATAAAAGCAATTTCGTCCTAGTTTGGATGAAGTGCATTGTAATCACACTAGGCGTCCGTATAAAAACCACGCTCGTCATAAGTGTCAGTGTCCTGCAAAGAGTTAATTCTTCAGGACTGTTCCCACGTGCACGTTCGATTTGACTGAAATGTATAAGTCATCGATCCTTTTGTACTGTCGCACTTTGTAATAACCGTCGCACTCAAACAATTTCTATCATCGAGAAGACTTGAGAATATAAAATTACTATTAGTATCTCCAGAAAATGTTGTTGATATGATTTTTTGGTATTTCAGATGTCTTCCAGGAAATTTGCTAAGCTGGCAAACCTTAACTGTTACCATCTAACATGTCTAACTTTTAGAGTTTGTTTACAACATCAAATTATCACTTGCGATTCCTACGACGAAGTCGCAGTCTGTCGATCTCTCATTCTACTATTTCTGAGCATTTCTAGACAAAGATAGGCTTACAGGAGAAGATACGAAAGCCCTCGAGGGACATTTGCAAGATTTTCCGGCTTGCAAATTTGCAGTTTTCAAACTTTCTTGTTTGCAAATTCAGGTTTTACACTCTTCCGGCGGCGGCTTGCAAATTTGCAGTTTTTAGATTTTTCGACTTGCATATTGCAGTTCTCCCACTTTACTAGTTCGGATTTGCAGTTTCACAGTTTTTTGGTTCGAAAAATTGCAGATTGCGTGTAGTTTACAATTTTGTCAGTGACCTATGACGTATGCATGCCGCATGACACATCTCGTGAGTCTTGTCTCAGTATGAATTCGAAGGAAAATAACATTTAGGATTCAGAATCCAGATTCGGATTCAGTCCCCAAGAAAGACGCCCTAAATATTAACCCTAACTTTAGCCATACAACTATTTCCTTTTCTTCATTAATTCATATTTGACTCATACTACAAACTTTTACTCAAGGCACAGCCTAAGACGTATGACTGCAGGGCCTTTTCCGTCTGCGCCTCCCATCTCTGGAACTCGCCTCTATTAGAGCTGAGGTTGGAATATGTAGAAGGTTAAAAAGGCCTTTAAAACTGAGCTATTTAAAAGAGCATATTTTTAATCTCAAAGCTGTTTAGTAACTGCATTTCGTGACACGAAGATGTAATTTAAGACATATAATTGACTTGATTTTATTGAATTTAAATTGTAAAGAGCTCGTGGACAAATTGGAATGAGCGCTATTGAAATAAATTATTATTACTAGTGTCATCAATGAGAAGTGAAGTGAAGTGCTGCCGGTGATTTCAAGACTTTGCTGGTATGGATTAATATGCTTTCCATTTTAGTGTATTTCGTGGTCTCTCTTACACGAATTTCTTTGTGAACTTGACGTGGTCAGAAGAAACAAGTTACGAGATATCTTGCTAAACATTAGTAACGTCAGTGGACCGCATGTTGAACTCAGAATCATTATTGTTTGTTTTCTGCAAATCTATGTTTTTATTCACTTCTGTTAGAGCAATTTTTTTCGAAAACTAACGCCATGCTGCAGACCAGTAGCCTGCCCGCAGACGTTAATTCTCCTTCGCTGCGGGAAGCGCTCGGAGCAGGGCAGGCTTAGCAGACCAGTAGTTGCCTCAATTGATTCCCAAATGAAGCATTCAAGTTTAATATCGTTAATGTCACCTTGGATGAGGTTACACAAATTCCTTCCTGTTTCGCTTTTCTTCAAAACATTTGTCAGAAGCAGTTGTCAAGACAAGTATTCAACGTGGTTTCGCAAGCTTGCGAAACAATGGAAGAACCAGTGGAAAACGGAAGTGAAAATCGCTGGAAAAAGGACGAACCAACCAAATATGGAAAACGAAGGGAAACGGAAGTAAAAATGAACTTTTCGTTCACCTGAATATGAATGCTGCCTTCGCTAACGCTCCGGTAGCAATTACTATTACTATTACTATTCTTATTATTCTTCTTATTATTATTCTTATTATTATTTTTATTCTTCTTATTATTATTCTTATTATAAGTATTACCACTGTACCTCAAGGTAGAACGGCTTCAATGAACGGGTGACGTGTCTCCGTCCAAGCTCCTCCAGGTATGACGTAAAGGCCTCCGCGTCATCAAGTGACTTCACCGCGTTCTCCAGGGCCTTCACCACGCGTTTGCCGTGGCCGTGAAGAGCCTTGGCTTCCTCCAGCTGCGCATATTCAAGGTCCTTGAACTCAGGGAACAGTTTCTGGAACGTTGGGTTTTCGGCAAAGAATCTATTTATTGGTAATAACAAGCCCAACATGAGAGGTAAAACTCTAAATATTTTCTTTTAAATGTAACAACAAAGACAATACACTCTTTTTTGTAAGAACGTCAAATTTCTGAGCTGAGGCTGAATGTTTTTAAATATTTTGAGGATTTGAGCCTGAAATGTTCTTACAACGTTCTTAATACATTTGTTATTTTCCATTAGCACAAACCAACCGGAAGCATCAATACGCTTCAGTTATCTAGCCGCTACCCTAGCCAGCATGAAAGCAATATAATGATAGATAAAAAAGATTTAAAAACAAAGTTGTACATGCACAACACTACTATAGGCGATGTTACACTGACGAATATACCCTCAGCCTCGGGTATGTTTTGCCTTTTTTCAGCCTCACGTTCTTATAAAATATGTTCTTATAAAAAAGAGTGTAATTTATTAGATAAAGGAAGACAACTCTTTTCCAACTTGCTCTTTATATTTGGATGGATTGTCGAAAATGTGTTTGCTAAAGTTGGACAAAAGGACCTCATTTTTCGTAAAAACACCTATAACTTCAAACCGTCTTAACTTTGGTTTGCCTGCTGAAAATTGATGCGGTTTTTTTAAAAACAGGAAAATTGCAAGATCTTTCTTTTAAGAGTAACTAGACCATATTGCTAATACAAATTTTTGCTAGATCCATTCCCTTGTGGGGGTAAAAAGTCGTTACTCGGTCAAATTTTGGCTCATTAATTCAACATTAAAAATGCATTTTGCCCCCACAAGGGAATGCATCTAGCAAAAATTTGCATTAGCAATATGGTCTAACTATAGCGTGACTTTTAACAACCTTTTTCGGTCATTTCAATTCAGCTTGTTTTACTCAAACCTGTTGTGTGTAAGCTGAAGAGTTGTGGATCAAGTTCATTTTCTGTTCACGCGCCTTCCTTATGAAATGAGTTGCCAGCACACATACGTACAGCGGAAAGCTTATCGGTTTTCAAATCAAGACTCAAGACACACCTTTTTAAACTTACTTACAACCTTTTAATATACACTAATGTAGTTTTTGTTTTGTTTGTGTTTAAGCCTGGTTCACACTTGTGAAATATGAATAAGCACAAGCAAAAGAGATTTAAATAACAAGAAAAAGACAAAGGAACACCAAATGTGCGATGAAATGGAACAAGCGCACACGAGCGTTCTATTGTCTTTTCCTTTGTTATTCAAATTTCTTGTGCTTGTGCTTGTTCTTATTTCACAAGTGTGAACCGGGCTTGAGATTACCATTATTATTGAAATCATTTTAACGTATTTTATTAGCTATCTATACTTTAGATCACTGTAATGCGCTGAGAGCTTATCTGTATAAGCGCCATATAGATGTTATAAAATGTGATGATGATGATGATGATGATGAAGATGATTTTATTATTATTATCATTATTATTATTATCTTTATTATCTTTATTATTATTATTTTTATTATGTTATTTTTTTACGTTACCTGGATGGATGAATCTCCACAACAATATGTTATTATTATTATTATTTCATAGCATTCTGAGAGTAGTTTTAACATATGGCACTGCTATGATATTTATCTATGGGCCAACAAAGAACAGACGAAGAAAATAATAATTTTAATTTCAAATTCTAAGGAAGCGGAACGAATTTCAAATCAAAAACTATTTGATTATTCAAAAGGCTGTCTCAAGCTTATGTATATTCTCGCTTTTGTTGTTATCATCAGATCTAGAACATTTTGGGCGATTTTGAAGCTCCGATATTTCCAATTCGTTATGGTAAATTCAGCCTGAGCTGTTTTTTCTTAAATTGTTCTCATAAAGAAACGCTATGGCGATTCGTCAAAAGAACTCGAACCGACACCGCGACTGTTCTAAAATATTTTGGCAAACTTGAGCGTCATGCGGTGTTAATCATTAACTGGTTATTCTAACTGAAAAAACTGAAAATTTGTAAATGGGCTGACTCAAACAATATCTGCCAGGCAATGTCAGCGTTGTAAAGTTGGCTTGCTTCTAATGATATCTATATAATTTTAATTTAGGAAAACTTCATGGCAAACGAAATTCAATTTTTCTAATATTAATTTTATCTCAAGATACTTCACAACAGTGAAAAAAAAATGAAGAGTTGTGCCAGCAAAAGTTAGATTGGGTTCGTTTTTAGAGGATTACTCGCTAACCCGTCAACTTAGAATATCAGCCTTAAATAAAGATTTACCTAGTGTGTTTTCCAGAATTAAGACAATTAGAAAAAATATTGAAAGAAAAACACGCTCTTGAGAGTAATAAAAGCAAATACGTTCGATGAATTATGGTGGTATGCTAATAAGGATATTCATCAGTGTTTAACCTTGTGTTTTTTAATTTTTAACTCGTTATTGAGATAGTGGATTTGGCTGCCACAACTTGAAAGAAACACCGCATCCGAATTGGTCGCAGAGGCGAAAACAAGTTAAATTACCGTAAAATAGAAAAGGGAAAACATTAACGTTTTTGGCTGTTATAGAACTAAATCCCAGGATACCCGGCCATATCAAAGCCTACAATTAAGTAATCGCGGTGCAAGGCGAGCGGCCAAGAACATTAAATTAATTATAACGTTAGATAATGAAACCTGAATTAGCCTAGTTGTATGCCATTATACTGAACTCAGCAATAAGCTCGCGAATCGTTGCGATTAGTTCACTTTTGTTTCAACCGATATTTACAAAGTACAACTGTATTGTCAGTCTTAAAGTGGAGAACTAAGTTTCAATTAAACCAAATTACCGTATGCTATATCAATATATTCCAAGAAATTAGGAAAAGGGCTATACCATTTTCTGACAGCACTTTTACACGCTAACTATTGAAGAGAGAAAATTTCAGCTTGAACGATTATAAATCTGTACGCTTTTTTCAAGAAACAAGCAGCAGTTAACCTATATCAACGATTATTATTTATACAGTTATCAGGGAATTAAAAGAAAGGATATGCTACAAAGAAATGTTGTTTTTCAAATCGATGCAAGTGTTCGATAGTTTCCTATGTGTTGATATATTAGAAGTAAAGGTTTCTAAACTCGAGCCTGAATATAAAACTCTCAGTGGATGCCATCTGTGAATTTGCCCCACAATACTAACGATCTTCAGTGACAAGAATTACAATTTACTGGTTCGTTTCTGGCAAATGTTGCTTGCAAAAATACTTCTTTCTATGCGAGGCTCGGTCATTTGACAGTACATACACATCGTGGTTAAAGCGGCAGCATTATGATATGCAAAATGTGTGGTTTGCTTTTTCATTATATATTTGCGAATAAACTAATGAACAATTGTTTGCATTAAGTGTATACTTTTTCCTAATCGACTTTTTTTGTTGCAAAATATATTTCTAGTGTTATACCTCACTTGCTTAAAAGGCTGCGCAGTATTTGTGTTTTTACTATCAAACACACTTTTTGTATTCTTGACGTTATCTTAGGTCGGTCTGATAAGCCATCAAGAGCAAAAAGGAAACCGCTTGTCAATGTCCAACCTTAAAGGCGCAGCTGCTCTTCCGTTATTTTTGAATTAATTTAAAAGTTCATCCATGCAGTAGTATAGTAAGTAAAAGAAGCATTCCAATTGTTTCTTGGAATAGTACAAATTCCTTTTTCTTGCTGAAAGTGTCACTATGAAAAATGGGGATCTGAAGGTCATTTTTGTGGCAGTTCAAATTAACATCGTCTTGTAAACCCAAATGTTTGCTTTTCATCTTCTTTTGACAGATAATAGGGCCCACAAATGTCCTTAAATATCCAAGCAACAATGCATCGGAATAACGCAGCAAGAAAACAAAAGCAAAACATTTTTCTTAAAATCATTTATATTTTCGTTAGATAGTCCTTATCTCGACGCTAAAACCACCTTGAGAAAAAGCTGTTAGAGTTTCGAAAGAGGTGTTGATTAAAATCCAAAGTGTTAGGCAAAATAGACCATGTATTTTTGTTTACACAAATCCTGTAACCACGTTTCAGGATAAAGATTCAAAATATGAAGCAGAATTCATGAAAACACCATTATGATCCACCATATAGAGAAAAGAAGGAGACAGGATGTGCTAAATTTTAGTCTTTAGAAATATTCTGGAACGCTTGTCTGGAGTCAAAATGAGCCAATTTCTGATGTAGTGATAACCAATTATCCATAATACGAACAAAACCTGACGAGAAAAAACCCGTATTTTCTTCACAGTTGTCAAATACGTTGTGAATAGCTGCCCTTTATAACTAAGATATGTTTTTGTATGATTCAAGTTTAGAGCGGCAAGCGTCATATGGCGTTTTCACAACTTGGAATACGTCACCTTAGAAACGTTTTCTTCCCCACTTGGTTTCTGTGGTTATCTACGGTCTCCCAAGTCTCTCGCACGAGGTACTTCTGTGCCGCATTAAGAGGGATCGAGATAGTTTTGGCTTTGGAGTGTTTTTCAATTGTCGACGTAGTGCAACCCATACTCGGACTACTTTCTTTGCTGACTTATGTATAGATATAGAGTGCTTCACGACCGCGACAAAATATCATTTGCATGCCATGCTTGACCTGACACCTGTCATATTTTAGAATTGGAAAACTGAATAAAATTTTGCTTTAGGGAATCATAATTATACATGACGAATAAGCTTTCTCACGTACCATAGGTCCATTGCCAAAATGTAAACTGTTCATTATCTTTTTTTTGTGGGAACACTTTGTCATAGTCAATTCAAGCTCTCAAGTTATCTGGTGATGCAAGCCTAAACCAGTTGCTTGTTCAGAAGTTCAATTTTAGTCCATTTTTCGTAATGGATTTACACCGGTTAAAGACATTGCAGCTCATGAAAAGCTAAATTGATCATGAGGTGCTGTAACAATTAAGGTGGCAAATTACTTCCACGAAAAATTTGATGTCTCACTTTTCTGATTCGCGTAGTCGTCACTATCAATCAATTTCCTGTTGAGAATTTTAAATGTAATTTGAATGGTTGATTCTCTGATTTGCGAAATATCGAAAAGCTGTTATTGTAGAAACCCCGTGCAGTTTTTCTTAATTATGTATAAACCTTTTCAGAAGGACATTCGTTCGCCGGCGTGCAAAAGTTCTTATCTAAAGCTTTAGCTATTAAGGTTGTCATCAATTTGAAATATTTCCATCACGTTTGAAGCTATTGACACACAGCAACAACAACATTAAGAAATGTATTTTACATACAGATCCCAAATTTTTGGCACCAATTATTCACGCGCGTCTGTCTTTCTTCAACACAATTGTTTGTAGTCACGTTAGCAATACCTAAGGTACTTAAGAATCTGTTTTCGTAAACTATATAATAAAGTTTCAATGTTACCAAGACAACCTTGACTTAAGTCATCAAAACAGACTGTTGTCTTGTATCGAAGCAGCTGTATTTGTCTAGTATCTTTCTGTTTTCTGACAGCGCTATTCCAGACATTTTAATGTTTATGTTTTGAGAGTTCCGAACGACACTGATCTCCTTTCTAAGACAACATTTTCTCAATATGAAAACAAAAACAAACTGTTTTTAGGAATATATGAAACACGTGTCTTGGGAAAAGGCAGTAATAGTGAAATGGATTGGAAACGGATGTGGCCTCTTGCGAATGTAAGGGTTCCATGATTTAATATCAAGACCAATTTGGCATAAAGTCCTTCTTAACATATTATTAAAGTTTCTCATTTTATTTCCTGACAGTAAAACAAAGACGGTTGGACGTGTTGACCAAGGTTGTAATCAAAGTACAAACTGTATTATCTCAAATAGAAAAACTAAGAAAGCAGCTCAACACTTTGAGAACCACATAGTTTTGGCCGAGGCATATTGCCCTTTTAGTTGTTTTCCAAGTACAACTTAAAATTGGTCATACTGTTCTTTTTGTACACAAAAATAAAATTATTGTACTACTAATCTTATTTCAAAGTAACACTTGAAGAAAAACATATAACAAATAGTGAGCCTAATACTATTCAGTTATAACTTCTTCTGCTATTATATTTTTCAGTTATAATATATTGTTGTTCTTTCGTTTTATAATTTGAACAAACTTAGGCCCCGTGTTTGTTTAAAGGTCCCTGTGATCATAAAGCATCGTGCCGTATAGCGTTTTATTGTTCTGTTTGATTGGAGATAAAATGTCTCCTTCTATTATTATGCAAACTTCTCAAAATTTGCAAGGCAACGACATGGAATTGTTTCTCGTGGGTTGCATTTGTAAAGACCTAAGTGGCTAACTTTAATTGGCATATTAAAATGTGTGAGAGTTGCTGTGGCAACGCTGACCAATGATTTTAACCATTCTTATTACATGTATATGCTTCCGTACCTATATAACTAAATGTCAGGATATTTCTATTATATATTATTTACCAATTAACGACGTGCCGCGAATGATTTGACCAGTTGATGTTCTTTCATTTTGTCATT
>JAOBYH010205527.1:0-10190 GCA_025403525.1 Umimayanthus kanabou | reverse complement strand
CCCCCCCCCCCCCCCCCCCCCCCCCCCCCCCCCCCCCCCCCCCCCCCCCCCCCCCCCCCCCCCCCCCCCCCCCTACACAGACACACAAGACAGCCAGAGACAGATAGACAGACAGACAGAGACAGAGACAGCGAGACAGAAACAGAAACAGAGGCAGAAAGAGACAGAGACAGAGAGAAACAGAAGCAGAGACAGACAGGCCAGAGAGACGAACGAAATGACAGGCAGTCAAAAACTCAGACAGAAAAAGAGACAGACAGGCAAACAAGCAGATAGATGGATAGAGAGACATAAAAAGAAATAAAAACAATTAAGAGACGGAATCGTGTGAAAGATAGACCAGCAAAGCGGAAGGCAAAAGAAGCAATGTGGAACAAACATGAGAACTACAGAAATGAAAATTTTGGTTGAAAAGTTACCTTTTTGTCGCCAAGGAAGGTTCGGAACCCCATAGTCATATCGGAGTTCTTCGTTTACTTCGAGGTCTCTCAAAGCAAATAACGCAAGAACAAGTTCCCCATCTACAGTAATTTTTTTCATTTTGCAGTTGGATTCGTTTCCGATGCCGTCATTGACAAGTCGACCGAGGCCACTTGAGTAAGTTCCATCGATACTACGTGACGGAACAGAACAAAGTATTAGTCATTAGTGGGGCGGAGTACTTGTTTCTTGGACGGATTTTTTAAACTAAAGATCTTCACTTTTGTTCATTAAATATGTTGAGCCTGCCCCTATCCTCTCATCTCTTTCTTGTAGGGTACGAAGAGAGTCAGTTAACACCGTCCGTCCGTAAAAATGAAAAACTGAAGGAACTACTGATAAGTATTAATATTTGATGATTGGGTATACCAGATATACTTAACAATTATTCTACGAACACGCCTTGCATATCATGTATTAAAGCCAACAAGGCGCGCAGTACCGAGTTGGTTAAGATCACCCCAAACCGAGCTGGTGTGAGTGACTGAATAACTGTTTAATTAAATATCAAGTCAAAGTATACTTTATTCTTTTTAGTTTAATCGAACAGAATTTAGTGTAAATCAAGCGGAGTTAACTACAAAAACAGGAGGATTTTAAAATCCACTTCCAGTTTTAAGAAATTCCTGTTTCGTTTTGGAAACAGCTGTTTTTCCATGTAAGGTCAAGCTCATGAGTATCATCTGACAACCTGTGTTATTAAACCAATCAAATTGCTGGAAATTCAATAACGATAGAGTTGTGTTCAATAATCTTACTTTTCCAAAACGAATAGAGTGTTGCATGTCCATTTTTTTCCCATTTAATACCTTCAATAGATTTACCATTATGCTTTTACCTCCTCCCCTTTTAAAGATAAGACAAAGATTAGATATCAGAAGTTTATGTTTACCACTCGGTGCGGTTCCCCACTTGGAAGAAGAAGAAAAAACTTCCCAGCTCCTGGGGATAATTTTCCTCTCTTTGCTTTGCTTCCTTGGCTGAGATCCTTTCCCCAGAGTACAGCAGTAGAAAGTCTCCTTCATTAAACTTTATGGTTGTGAAAACTCCTCTTCCTACAAGATATTAAGCGTAGACTTGCACGAATATATCACATTTTTCTTGTATAGCCTTTGGAAGAAAGCTTGTTAGAAGGCAAACTGTAACTTACATACCATTATCGATAAATTTGATAAACGACCAAATAAAAAACAAAAGTATTTTTTTAGTATATTTTTTAACACAACCAATAAATATCCTTGTGAAGAAAGTTTCAAGTCGCCTATACTTCATGAGACAAGTCAAAAGAGCGAACGTCCGAGTAAAGACCTTGTAAATGTGTATACTACTTGCATATGCCCCATAACCAAACACGCTTTGTCCAGTCTTCCACATCTCCCTGCCGAAATACCTCTCACAGTCTCAGATGATTTGGAAATGTTTTAAAAACACGCTCTGCAAATAAATTTTCCGAATTCCATCTGCTCAACCTGGTTAGTTATGTGACCGAAAGGGTTCTTAACAACCAACCTTTCCATCCTTTCCATGATATCACTGAAAACTCAAGCCACAAACTGCACCATGTTTTATCGGAAAAAAATTAAGCTAAATCTTACAAAAAAAGAAAAAAGAAAAATACATTTCACCCAAATTCAAACAAATCGAATGAAAGACTGTTCTATTTATAGTATTTTGTAAATAGTAGGCCCATGCAATTCTATCATTAAAAGCGTATTTCAAGAATTTCTTCCCGATTTCTAAATTTTAAAATTTTTTAGATTTTTCTTCATACACATGTAAAGTTTAAACCAATTTCAACCTGGGCTATTACTTTTCAACTCATCAATTGTCTATCTCTATCTCTCATTATAACTGCCGAAATACCAGATAATAGATCTTATATTGTTTTATTACGAGTGTGAGGTCAACAAAGTAGGTTATTGATCAAGTTTTTACGCCTCTTTATATAAGTGTTTAATTTTGGCCTTATTAAAAAGATCGGAAAAAGACAAAACGTGGATCCACAACTTACTACGTCGAAACACGGTTATTAATTTTTAAATATGGCTAGACCATGGACTGAGTAATTATAGCGTCTAGAAGTTACCTTGAAGTTAACTTGATAAAAAAGTACATGTATCTATTTGGACAGTAACAGAAACCAAATATGCTTTCGCGCATACCAACTGACATTTACAAAGCATTACAACTGCAAAGGAGATTGGACAACGAAGTCATTCTTTAATAGAGATGCACATAGAGAGGAATGTGCACGGGGGGATTCAAGTGAATGCGAATGGGCTATGAAATACAGCATGCTAAAGAACCTCTTACATAATTTTTTGCAGTTTGCCAAGTTGCGACAATGGCAAAAATAGATACAAAATGAATAATTGAACCCAAATGTATTTCTAAAACCATTTATTTAGAGCTTATTAACTTTTTCTTTATAAGAACCAGTAACTTTCGGCTCAGGCTGGGCTGTTCTTAAATTTTTTGCCATTTCAGCCTCAAATTGTTCTTAAATTGTTCTTATTTCCTGATATTTCCAAACAGTGGATTAGTTGCCCGGAACAATAAAAGGATGCTAAGAAATACGCGTTTACTATTGCTTCATCGAGCGGTATGCAAAAAAACTTGAAACTATCAATACATCGTCTGCGAACGTCACGAGCTTGCTTATCACTCTTCCATTGCTCGATGACCCAGCTAATTCTAGCAAGTGTTTGTATACATGTTCATCTCAACCTATGTACAAGGATTAAATAAATTTCTCAAATTTCGGTCCTAACGAAATTGCAGCCTGGTGATTGTTCTTCGCTTGTTCTTACTTTTTGGGCAAACCTCTGCCTGGGTGTTCTTATAAAGTTTGTTCTTATAAAAAAGAAAGCGTGTATGCCACAATGTTGTCAATGTTATGTTGGGCTACACCGTGCTTGTGCAGCGATGTTTTAAAAATCACCTATATCGTCGTTAATAAAGCGTTCCTCCAGTCCAGGCCTGTCCTTTCCAGTACTTTTGTAGTATTTAATTGTATTGACAATCTAAAGGGGATCAAACATAAATCAAGATCAGTATTTAATTGCAATGATAATCTAAGGTAGATCAAACATAAATCATGTTCAAACAATCTTCGTTTCTTTGAAGTTTTTTACTCGTTGCCATGAGGAGGTCACAAGTCTAGTTTTCGCCTCCTTTACTAAATTCTTTTTGGGGTCGCGATCACGTATAATCGACTTTTTCCCAGCAATTTGAGGCGTCCTTTTAAGCTTACGTTAAACTAGCACCCAAGCACCGCGTGCCCACGCAAGCATACATACAATGTATTTAGTGTCTGATACAGTTTAAAATCAGAAGCGGTGAATCTGGAGTTAAGCCTGGTTCCCAGATGATCTGTAACGGTCGGCGATGGTCGGCGACCGGCTCCGATCGATGACTCTCAGATACCACACAGAAGTGTTTCCATATGATCTGTATTGGTCGGCGACGGTCTGCGGTAATCGCCGATCGCTACAGATCATATGGGAACCAATCTATATTCTCATTGGGCAGTTACTGACACGTGGTTTAAGAAGAACAGTGATATGTCGGCGATTGCCGCAGACCGTCCCAGACATACGTTCCCATTTAAATCTTTCTTTGTCGACGTGGTCGTAATGGTCGGGAAAGTAGAAACAAGTTATGCTCTCCCGATCACCCAGATCGACGGTCGCCGACCGTCGCAGACGCCGTGTCGAGTGTTCCCATATGATCTGTAACGATCGGCGACGGTCTGGGGCACGCGGTCGGCGACCGTCGCCGATCGTTACAGATTATATGGGAACCAGCCTTTACAGACATAGTTATCAACCGTGATGTTTTAGAGTTGTATTCCCCAATAACATACTTCCAGTTTCTGCTTCGCCGCTCGGTTTTTGTGTTTCCTCGACCGCTCGACTGTCTCTGAGGAACAAGAATTGAGATGCATGCCAGTATCACTGATTACTTTCACGGTCTGGCGTCGTTTGGAGCTGATAGCCGAAAATGTTTTTTAATTGTTTTTTAAATAACCACTGAGCAGCACACAGAAGACAAGACGATGTAGTTTCAGTTCACAAGACGTTTATTGTCCGATTAGGCATTGGCGGATTGTGCTAGTTAGCATAATTGGAACAAAAAAGCACAATTTTTGAAAAAAGCACTGCCAGAGCATAACTTGATAATTTTAGCACTTGTTGGAGCATAAAATTGGGAGAAGATACAAAGATCGTATTGCGAGAAACTCCAAATAAACGCTGACGTTTGTGAAGTTTGAAAGAGTGATACTTTTGTCTGTGTTTGAGAAAGAATATCGAATTTGTGAAAATTGATTTTGAAAATCTACGGTTACGAAAGATTGCAATCGACATTGCTTGTTAAGTTCAATCGACCACTGTGTTCGATTTCTATAAGCCAGTTCGGAATTTCAGAAATACATGCGCGCGTCGGGATAAAATGTAAAATTCATGAAATTTAAACAAAGGAACGCAATGAAGCGGGATGAGAATTCATTATCGTTCCTTTCTTAAGTTTCATGAATATTTCATTTTATCCCGACGCACGCATGAATTTCTGAAACTCCGAACTGGCTTATTGACTCAAATGACTGGATTCGGTCACATTGTTTGCTTAGTTCAAGCAGCGCAGAGCTCAACCGACCCATTGCGTTCAGCTGCTATTGACTCAGATGGCCAGATTCGGTCACAGCGTTTGTTCAAAGTCAGTGCGATCAGGCCATTACTTTTGGTGGAAATTCAGCCAACTGCAGATATTTAGTAGTAGTCAAGATTTGTATGTTAGAACAACAACAACGGTAATTTCTTGGTACTTTGAAAACACGCGTTTGCATCAGTGACGTATTGCGTTTCACGAAAACCTGAGGCATTGATAAAACTTTGACAAACTGTAGGATAAAGTTTATAAGTAACCGAAACCCAAACTAACCTTGTAGGCAATTAAAATTACAAGCCCCCAATGTTTTGATAATACAGATTTAATGTTCAGCGTTAAATGCAGTACGTTAAAACAATCCAAACATTCGCAAAATTCCTCAACCTTTTTAGTGCTTTCACTATATGTTGATACTGGTATTGATTTTGTTGTTTTAGAATGAAATGACAACAGTGTGCTTGATATTGTGTTCCATTAAATTTTTTTAAACAATATACTCTAACTGTGAACAAGTTTCCTTCACATGTTTCAGTGGCTACTGCATTTTACGTAAATTAAACTGGGAAAAATTTGGATAAAAAGCATCGGTAACAAAATCAAACTACCTTTTGGTCATTCCAAAATCAAATTCATTTACCAACTCGAGGTTTATTAAAAAATAATGTAAAACTGGGCCCTGATATGGAACGTGTACTGTTAACGCACTGACCAATCTGATATAACTTTTACTTAATAAATTAGTAATTAACAACACAACAACTAACTTTGACATAAAAATATGTTGGTGACCCGCGAACGTTCCTTCACCGTGCCCAAAACCTCTTCAAAAAATGAATGTTCTTCCGTTATCTAATTACAGTGAATTGAGACTGTTTCTAGCCTCAAATAAAGGTCAAGCTCGTTAAAAAGGGCAATAGGTTTAAAGGCTTATCAACAAGGAACTTAATTATTTGTTTCTATGAAGTAATGCAATTTAAGGGTTTGTAGGTCAAAAAAACAAACAAAAAAAACTCGAAAACCAGTCGAATCAAACGCTCGTGGAACTTTGTATACTGTTTGAGAAACCCATGAGATACATCACATATATATTATTTACTTTTAAATGAGAAATTAACTTCCTTCCGCTCAAAGTATTAAATACAGCAGTTTTCACAACAGAGAGTAGGCTTGTTGCAAACACTAGAAAATCCCATAGTATATCGTATTGTTTGATTACTTTGCTAATCATATAAAGCAAAATGTCTTACTTTATTTAGATGCCCTTTCGTTCTTTCTGACGTCATTATTGAAATCTCCAACGCTAAATACAACGCTAGGGAAAAGAACAATAAAATCAGATATCAAGAAGTGAAAGAGAAACCAGCAAAACGCAAGTAATTGAAGTAACACCAAGAGAAAATGAGGGGACATGCAGAGAGGGACACTCCCAGTCTGCGCTTTGTGATATGTCGATTCCACTAAAGTTATTTATAGATTGGCTCTCGAACGGAAGGATGTTTTCCGAGACATCCGCATGAAGGCTAACCTCGATCTGATGTGGTTGGTGCATAAATAGCGGAGAGCGTTGGGGTAAGTTTTGTCGATGAAAGCGACTTCCAAAAAGAAGGAAAGTGGAAAGGAAAGTTTCTTCATCTTTCAACCGAAAAGAGTAGTAGCTATACTTTATTCAAGAGATAGTAATTAGAAAGCTTATAATTACCATAAAGTGGCTGGGGACAATTGTTGAATAAATATTTCTGCTATGTCCGCGAACGCAACGTTGTTGAATGAATACAGTGTCCTTGAATGACCATATGGCCTTGAACTTGAACGAATATAATTTCCTTGAATATATTTCCTTGAATGAATGTAATTTCCCTGAATGAATATGTTTTCCTTGAATGAAGATATTTCCTTGAACGAATATAATTTCCTTGAATGAACTGATAAGTTCCTTGAAGTGAGCATTATTCCGTGAACGAATTTAATTGCCTCGAATGATTATACTTTTTGTGAATAAATATATGTTCTTTGGATGAATTTATTTCCTTGACAGTTAACAAGCATATCATTTCCTTGACGTTGATTAAATACAATTCCTTGAAGCTGCATAAATATACAGTTGTTGGGTGTAAAAATTGCCTTGAATACAAATCTTTTTATGAGGAAGAAAATATGTATTTCTTGAATTTTGCGTCATTTACAAACGGCCATCAATAGTCAACTCTGAGTGGTCACGCAAACATATACAAATTACGATTTATTAGTTCTTAGCGTACCCTGCGAGCAGAGACCTTCTGTATACCCACGAAAAACAGAGACCTCTTGTACCCCACGAAAAATGTTTATGTGTCCCCACAACAAATCCCCCATTACCATTGAAATTTGTTTTTTCACTAAAAACCTCTGATCGAGGTTGTATATCTGTGCGGTCCCCTCATTTTTTCTTGGTAACACATAATAAACCGAAGGTACAAGAAAAACAAAAAAGACAAAGGAAAACAGCTTAAAATTTAAAACTCGTATAATTTTGGAGACAACTGAACTTATTATCTGATTATACATCACCAAAACGAGAACTAAAGGACCGGAATCAATCGTTAAATTTAATATAAACTGAGACTTAAAGTGCCAATACGATGAAAGTCGACCCTCTTCTTTTTCGTTTTTCTTTATGTTAAATCAAAGATGGGTCACTAAAAAATCAAACTGTGTAAAAATGTTCAAATAAAATAAACTTTACGTCGCGATCTTAGCACGTCTTATCCTCGAAACTCGGTCCGCCAATACTAGTTTGCGAATCAGTTGAGCCCGCATTTTCCAGCAGCGGCTTTCTGTTGTGAAGTCAATGACTCAACCCATTCTAGCAAACTCTCTTATTCCTTTCTCGTTCTCTTTTATATGGAAAGCATACTTGTTTGCCTGTTTAAGAGTTTGAGAACAAGGAACTTCAGAGGAGTTTCACCATAAGCTATCACGAAGCCGTGGGCATCTTCGAAGTTAGAATGTCGTTCAAACGATTTACCTGGTCGATCGAATCATGTCGAAGCACCATGATACTCATACTGACTATGCAAATGATTATCATTTTGCTGTCAACTGGACTTTTGTCTAATTTATTGTCCCCAAGAAGTTATTAGGTTAACAGTGCGTATTTGTTATACAGATACAGTGAACAAACGCATAATATTTCAATTTGTGACTCGTAGAGAAATATCTTTGTCACCGCCGCTTCGACTTCTTTCGATTTCAGAGAGACAGAAAGTTCTACTAAGACAGTATTTGGTTGAAAACTAAAATGTTTTTATTTTTCTCAATTTTATACATGGCATGGCTTATACTAAACGGAATTACAGCGTGACTATAGTCCATATCGGACCAGATATAAATAACAATGCCGTATTTGAAAATTTATCAAACTCCTGTCACTCTGTCAATTGAGTATCTGCCGTATCGGACAGTGAACACAAACCGCATAAAAAAAAAAAAAAAAAAAAAATAGAGTACGCAGATTTATGCACAACTCGTTCGGGAGACGGCTCTGTTCTTCTAAAATTGGTTAAACTGCCATGTTTCAGAACAACAGTAGCTTCACAAGATCGTAGAATACAGCTTTAAAATGGATCGTATTTGGACCTGGCTTGTTTGAGGGTACCCTGCGGGCAGAGAGAGATCGCTGCTCGCATGGTAGTCTGTGGGTCGCGAATAGTATAAAATGATATGTATCAAATGTCAAATATCGATCAAGAACGTGACATGAGAAAACATTGCATGCATGTATGTGTATTGCAGATGCTCTAAAACTTTCACTGCACTTTGCTATTGTTGCTACTACATGTATTATCATCAACACGGAAAGACATGAATACTTCTCAATTTGGCGCGGACGTGACAATAAAGCCCTGTTTACACGGCACAAACTAACCCGGGTCGAACCCGGGTTAGCAGTGTTTACACGATAAACTAACCCGGGTCGAACCCGGGTTAGCAGTGTTTACACGACAGAAACTAACCTGGGTTAGTTTGTACCGTGTAAACAGGGCATAAGAGTAAATTATTTGTCGCGCTTTGTGAGTTCTCACAATGATTTGACACATTTATCTCAGCCTTTGAAACTGAACTTCTCGTAAACTATCAAAGTGTCAATCTGACCAAAAGCTTTAAACAAACTAGATTAAATTCAAACAATGTCAATGATTTTCACAATGAACAAACAACACTAGCTGTTTGTAGGATGAACTTGAACAGACATATAATTGTTTTGTATCTTTTATTTACGTCATTCATGTCACGTTCTTTTGCAAGAGCCGTGTTGCAGACGAAATATCTTCTAGTTACGGTCTCTCGTTCAAAATTACAAGGATTTCTCTTTCTCCATTTTCCAAGTAGTCGAAAATGGATAGGGCGTCACTTTTACCAGCAATTTTAAGAGCAATGGAAGAGGGTAACTACTCTTGTGGCATTTTTATTGACCTTAGTAAGGCATTTGACACAGTGAATCATGATATCCTATTAGGTAAATTGGAAAGGTATGGTATTCGTGGTATTGCCAAAGACTGGTTTGCTTCTTACTAGACTTGCCACAAGTCGTGCTCAGTCAGGAAGAAAAAGAAACCGAGCGCGCTAAGAGCGCGACCGAGAGTACTGGACCGGATATAGCGAATGTGCGAAGGACTTTGAGAAAGTCTAGCTTCTTACTTGTATAACAGGGAACAGTTTGTGTCTATTGGTAACATAGTATCAGAGAAAAGACCCATTTCATGTGGTGTGCTACAAGGATCAGTTTTAGGCCCTCTCCTGTTTCTCATCTATGTAAATGACATTACAAATTGCTCTAATCTTTTTGACTTTCACATGTTTGCTGATGACACTAACCTTCTCTACTCTAACAAAAGTTTGAAAACTCTGGAGAGCAAAATCAATACTCACCTCGTGCATGTCAATACTTGGCTTGCTTGTAATAAATTATCACTTAATGTAGATAAAACTAATTATGTCATATTCCATCCTCCCCAAAAGAAGCTCCCCTTTCATATACAAATACTTATTAACAATAAGATAGT
>JAOBYH010205526.1:0-17311 GCA_025403525.1 Umimayanthus kanabou | reverse complement strand
AGTGCAGTTAACGTATTTCAAAGATTTTATGAATGACCTGGGTTCGGTACGGGGTAAGGTTTTTGTATTATAATTTAGAAGAGATTTCAAACACTTGTGTTACAGTTACTAACTTTTGAATGTCGAGAAACGTTGAGTTTCAAAAGAGGCAGGCAAGAATGAAGCTGAACGGACAACAACTCTTGCAGCAAATTTCAAGTCCAGATCTATCAAGAAGCCGAAACTCATCACTCGACCACCTAGGTTTTGACAACAGAAAGAATCTGTTCACATGGCTTCGTTCCGTGGATGAGTTGCAGGTGTTCTGCGACAAATATTTAAATCTTGAACAGCCGAAGCTCACTTGTAGTAAAAGAACAACTTCGCTAAAATTCAAATGTGTTACACTCACATTTTATTCTACCACAAAGACTCTGCAAGTTCAAGGTTCCAACCAATATGATGTCAAATCGCAGCTGAAATCTATTATTAAGCAAAGAGTTCAAACAGCCCATGGAATGGAGGAGTCGGTCATTTTGAACTATCTTGTCTCCCCACTTCGCAATGGCGATTATGCTAATGAAGATGTTCCCGCGCTAGATCAACTAACCGTGCAGAACGAGTTGAGTTCATAAAGTCCGAAGTGAACAATATCTGGGCAGCGCTGAAAGATACGAAACGGCCCACCGGTGAATTGGAAGAGATAAAGATCGAGAATAACAGGTTACGGGATTTATTAACATATTTTCAAAGACGAAAACAAGAAATTATTTCAAGAACGAGAAGAAAGAAAAGCTCGTCAAATTGCATCAAATCACACACTCGGGAATTAGTGAAACAAAATAGATTAAAGTTGGCGGTTCAAGGCTGGAGAACCTGGGTCCGAGCGATTTCCTCCACCTTGCGGGAACGATTTTGTGAATTACAGTTGGAAAATCCTACAATATCAAAATCATCCTTTGTTCTTTCGCGTTCAATCTTTCCAGGTTCTTAGAACAGAGTCTGTTCTGTGTTGTGCTAGCATTATTTTTTGGTAAATTGTATCAAATCACACACTTGGGAATTAGTTAAACGAAATAGATTAAAGTTGGCGGTTCAAGGCTTGAGAGCTTGGGTCCCAGTGATTTCCTCCACCGTGCAGGAAAGATTTTCTGAATTACAGTTGGAAAATCCTAGTTTATCAAAATCACCCTTTGTTCTTTCGCGTTCAATCTTTCCAGGTTCTTAGAACAGTGTCTGTTCTGTGTTATGCTAGCATTATTTTTTTGGCAATTTGGTCGGAAAAGATCACGAATGAGTAGAATTCACGCGTCTGTTTGGAGATTTAAAATTTGCCAGGGCGGACTTAGACGGCGATTAAAAGATTAATTGTTGCTCTTTAACCTGTTGTAGATCAGTTGCTAGGCACAACGCAAAATATTAGAATGGTATCGAACCTTGGTTGAAGTGATTTGGGATGTTTTTCATAAGTAAGAAAATAAGATTAAAATGGATAGATTCAGTATTTACGAAGAAAGAAAAGCTCGTCAAATTGCATCGGATCACACATTTTGGAATTAGTTAAATGTAGTAGATTAAATTTGGTGGTTCAAGGCTGGAGAGTCTGGGTCCACCGTGCAGGGAAATCAAGTTTTGAAGATTTTGTGAATTACAGTTGGAAAATCGTAGTTTATCAAAGTCATCCTTTGTTCTTTCGCGTTCAATATTTCCAGGATCTTAGAACAGCATCTGTTCTGTGTTGTGCAAGCATTATTTCTTGGCAATTCAGTCGGAAAACATCACGAATGAATAGAAGTCACCGGTTTGTTTGGCGATTTAAAATTTGGCAGGGCAGACTTAGACGGCTATTAAAAGTTGAATTGTTGCTCTTTAACCTGTTGTAGATCAGTTGCTAGGCGCAACACAAAATAATAGAATGGCATCGAACCTTGGATGAAGTGATTTCGGCCGTTTTCTATAAGTAACAAAAAAAATATTAAATGGATAGATTCAGTATTTTAGTAGAAAGAAAACCTCATCAAATTGCATCAAATCACACACTTGGGAATTAGTTAAACAAACTAGGTTAAAGTTGGCGGTTCAAGGCTGGAAAGTCTGGGTCCTAGTGATTTCTTCCACCGTGCAGGGAAATCAAATTTGGAAGATTTTGTTAATTACAGTTGGAAAATCGTAGTTGATCAAAACCATCTTTGTTCTTTTGTGTTTAATCTTTCCACAGTGTCTGTTCTGTGTTGTGCTAGAATTATTGTTTGCCATTTCAGCCGAAAAACATCAGGAGTGAGTTGAATTCACCCGCGGGTGAACTTCGGCGAGGAAGCGGTACAGGCCGAATGAAGCCTCCTGGAAATTGAACGATCAGTTGAGAAAGTTCTTTTGGAGGGCAGTGTACCTTCAAAACAACGTCTATACAACTTGGAGAATGATGAAAGCTGCGGTGTTGTTCGCAAGCGACTCGGCGTTTGCATTCATCTATTCTTGTATATTTTTGTACTCAACAGCTAATGTGCGAGGTTAGCACAGTTGGTACGATCTCTGACTGCCAACCATATGCATGAGGTCCCGGGTTCAATCCCCGGCCTGGTCGAGGGTTGAACTTTGGGCGACCTTCTTTCGCCACACCGTCCGTGGAGTGGGACGTTAAGCCGTTGGTCTAGTCTCTTGACGTTCCCCGAGGAACCCACGCACTTGTCGATAAGAGTAGGCTAATGCCGGTGTTGTGGCCAGTAATGTCATCTCTACATGCTCCGAGATCACGCATGGGCCGTATAGCGGCAGCCAGAGGCCCCTTGTACATGCCTTCGGTTCGATCTCGTGAGCAACAGGTAGCCGAAAAGCCCTACGGGGAGCGCCGGTATATATCATCATCATCAATACTAATGTAGATTTCCAAGAGGCAAATGGTACAGATGGTTTGTTTTAGACGGCGAATAAAAGTTGAATTGTTGCTCTTTAACCTGTTGTGGATCAGATGGTTGGCGCAACAGAAAATATTAGAATGGTATCGAACCTTGGTTGAAGTGATTTTGGATGTTTATCATAAGTAAGAAAATAAAATTAAAATGGATAGATTCAGTATTTCCGAAGAAAGAAAAGATTTCCTCCACCGTGCAGGAAAGATTTTCTGAATTACAATTGGAAAATCCTAGTTTATCAAAATCATCCTTTGTTCTTTTGCGTTTAATCTTTCCAGGTTCTTAGAACAGTGTCTGTTCTGTGTTGTGCTAGAATTATTTTTTTGGCAATTCAGTGGGAAAATATCACGAATGAGTAGAATTCACCTGTCTGTTTGGCGATGTAAAATTTGCCAGGGCAGTATTGGACGGCGATTAAAAGTTGAATTGTTGCACTTTTACCTGTTGTATGATCAGTTGCTAGGCGCAACACAAAATATTAGAATGACATCGAACCTTGATTGAAGTGATTTGGGCCGTTTTCTATAAGTAACAAAAAAATATTAAACGGATAGATTCAGTATCTTAGTAGGAAGAAAAGCTCATCAAATTGCATCAAATCAGACACTTGGGAATTAGTTAATCAAATAGATTAAAGTTGGCGGTTCAAGGCTAGAAAGCCTGGGTGCCGGCGAGTTCCTCCACCGTGCAGGGAAGATTTTGTTAATTACAATTGGAAAATCCTAGAATATCAAAATCATCCTTTCTTCTTTCGCGTTCAATTTTTCCAGGTTCTTAGAACAGAGTCTGTTCTGTGTTGTGCTAGCATTATTTTTTCGCAATTCGGTCGGAAAACATCAGGAATGAGTCGAATTCCCGGTCTGTTTGGCGATTTAAAATTTGCCAGGGCGGACTTAGACGGCGATTTAAAGTTGAATTGTTGCTCTTTAACCTGTTGTAGATCAGTTGCTAGTCGAAACACAAAATATTAGAATGGTATCGAACCTTGGCTGAAGTGATTTTGGCCGTATTGTATAAGTAACAAAACAGTATTAAATGGATAGATTCAGTAATTTAGTAGAAAGAAAAGCTAATCAAATTGCATCAAATCACACACTTGGGAATTACTGGAAGACTAGTTTTGAAAAAAACTGTTTTTTCTGCGTAGACGAGTAAGCTGAATACGGGTTTGATCAACAAAGGTTGATATGGTATGTTTTTCGCCTGTATGTCTTTCGCCTGCTCCGACGAAGGGCTAACGCTCGAAACGTCAGCTACACACCATATCCCACTTGGGAATTAGTTAAACAAAGTAGATTAAAGTTGGCGGTTCAAGGCTAGAGAGCCTGGGTCCGAGCGATTTCCTCCACCGTACGGGAAAGATTTTGTGAATTACAGTTAGAAAATCCTAGAATATCAAAATCATCCTTTCTTCTTTCGCGTTCAATCTTTCCAGGTTCTTAGAACAGTGTCTGTTCTGTGTTGTGCTAGCATTATTTTTTCGCAATTCGGTCGGAAAACATCAGGAATGAGTCGAATTCCCGGTCTGTTTGCTGATTTTGCCAGGGCGGACTTAGACGGTGATTAAAAGTTGAATTGTTGCTCTTTAACCTGTTGTAGATCAGTTGCTAGGCGCAACACAAAATAATAGAATGGCATCGAACCTTGGATGAAGTGATTTCGGCCGTTTTCTATAATTAACAAAAAAAATATTAAATGGATAGATTCAGTATTTTAGTAGAAAGAAAACCTCATCAAATTGCATCAGATCACACACTTGGGAATTTGTTAAACAAAGTAGATTAAAGTTGGCGGTTCAAGGCTGGAGAGTCTGGGTCCTAGTGATTTCTTCCACCGTATTGGGAAATCAAGTTTGGAAGATTTTGTGAATTACAGTTGGAAAATCGTAGTTTATCAAAGTCATCCTTTGTTCTTTCGCGTTCAATATTTCCAGGATCTTAGAACAGCGTCTGTTCCGTGTTGTGCTAGCATTAATTTTTGGCAATTCAGTCGGAAAACATCACGAATGAGTAGAAGTCACCGGTCTGTTTGGCGATTTAAAGTTTGCCAGGGCAGACTTAGACGGCGATTAAAAGTTGAATTGTTGCTCTTTAACCTGTTGTAGATCAGTTGCTAGGCGTAACAGAAAATATTAGATTGGCATCGAACCTTGGATGAAGTGATTTCGGCCGTTTTCTATAAGTAAAAAAAAATATTAAATGGATAGATTCAGTATTTTAGTAGAAAGAAAACCTCATCAAATTGCATCAAATGACACACTTGGGAATTAGTTAAACAAAGTAGATTAAAGTTGGCGGTTCAAGGCTGGAGAGTCTGGGTCCTAGTGATTTCTTCCACCGTGCAGGGAAATCATGTTTTGAAGATTTTGTTAATTACAGTTGGAAATAGTGCAAGCATTATTTTTGGCAATTCAGTCGGAAAACATCACGAATGAGTAGAAATCACCGGTCTGTTTGGTGATTTAAAATTTGCCAGTACATGGAACCTTGGCTGAAGTGATTTGGGATATTTTCTATAAGTAAGGGAAAAAATCTTAAATTGATCGATTCATTTATTTACGAATAAAAATTTCCCTGACTTTTATGAAAATTTCAAATTTCCCTGAGCTCACGCAAAATTTACTGACTTTTCCCTCACGTTAAAAAATTGTTTTTCCTTGACTTTTCACTGAGTGTGGCAACCCTGCAAAAACGAAGCCCCTTAACTTTTCAGTTAGTAGGATTTTATGAATGAGCTGGATTTGTACGGGGTTGAGTTAGGTTTTCGCATTATAGTTTAGAAGAGATTTCAAACACTTGTGTTATAGTTATTAACTTTTGAAAGTCAAGAAACATTGAGTTTATGTCAAAAAAATTGATTTATAATGACATCATTTTACGATCAAACCATGGGTGACATTGACACCATCAAATGGGAGTTTTGTTACCTTTTCTCATTGTCCCGATTCTTTGTCATCACTTAACAAAATCCTAATGTGATTCGTTGCACAAACCCTTAATTTATTGAATTATTTACACCACATTTTTATATCGGTTGAGAGCTTTGCCCTTTTGCACTACAGAGCCAATTCCCTCCTAAACTTTCCGTTCCTTCAGGTCATAATTTATAACCTAAAAACATTCTGTGTGATGTCCACCTGTTCTCTCCTTATATTTATAATTCACTTTGTTCTAAATAAGCTTTAAAGATAAGAAAAAATAACTAGCTATCAACTTACCTGAGTTTTCCGTAATGTTCGAAGCTACAACTTTCAGTTTAGCCGAGTGTCTATGAATATAACAATACTAAAAGTCAATAAAAGTTAACTTTTATTAACTAAAATAAGTTAACTAACATTGTTACGACCTTCAAAGATGGGCGGGAGTTGAACCCACCAAGCAAAGCGTTACTGACTTTGCTCGCTGCCGACCATACCATCTCGGGGCGGCGGGAATAAAATTCCCACCTGAAGGCGAAGTGCGGCATTAACCGCACACCTTATCTAACCTAACCTTAGTCCTAGTCCTATAAGTCCGAATGACTCTAAACCTAATCATGGTCCTAGTGACCGGACTAGTTTTATGCTCAGTCCTAGAGACTGAGTGTTAGTCGACGTTAACTACTTAGCTGACAGCCGGATTAGTTGGTTATTGGTTCTAACGGTGATCAGTAATTAAATATAAATAAGCAAGAAGTCTAGTAAATTGGAAGGTTAAGTTAGTTAGGACTTGAAAAGTTAGTAGGGTGAACCATACTTCCCGCCCCTCTTACCACCCTTTCCTACCCTATACTTTACCCTGGTTCCCGTCCATTCTGTCCCGAGTTACCGTCCTTTCCCCCACCCCTACCATTTCCCAACCCCTTCACACCCTTCCCTAGTTCCTCCCTCTCCCGGTTTCTCAAGGTTTCCCTCAGTCCAGAACTTCCCCCCTCCCTCTCCCCCGGGTCCCAAACCCCTCTACTCCCTTTTTCCATCCCCTTTATACTCCCGGGTCTCCCCTCCCGTTTCCTCTAATGGTATGTTAGTACCTCCGAAAGATTAAATTAAAAGTTAGTATTTATCAAGTTAGTGTAGTAAGTTGTTAAATTACATACAGTTATCATGAGTTGCAAGGCAACGTGGAGAAGGACTTTGGAAAACAAAAAGGAGAGACAGACAGACAGACAAAGAGAGACAGACAGACAGACAGACAAAATGAGACAGACAGAGACAGAGAGGATGGTCGGACATCCTGGAAAGAGTGGCAGAAGAATGATAGGCCTTACTTGCCACTTTGCACAAACGAGACAGGAAAGGGGAAGATATATTTGAGCAACAAACGAAACAAAGTATTTAAAAAGAACCAGGAGCTTAAGTGAGACTCACTTGTCTGTAAATCATCAAGGATTTCTTGTCGACACCCTGAGTCAAGCATTTCATTCAGACGAGCCAGTCTCTAACACATCAATGCTTTCTTTTCGAAGCCCTGAGTCGAACATTTCATCCAGACGAGCCAGTCTCTAACACATCAAGGCTCTAATGTCGCAACATGCGTCGTGCATTTCATCCAGACGAGCCAGTCTCTAACACATAAAGGCTTTCTTGTCGCAACCTGAGTCGTGCATTTCATCCAGACGAGCCAGTCTCTAACACATCAAGGCTTTCTTGTCGAAACCTTGAATCCAGCATTTCTTTCAGACAAGCCAGTCTCCAAAACATCATAGTTTATTGTCGACACTCTGAATCCGGCATTTCATCGAGATGAAGCAGTTGCTAAAACATTACGGTTTTCTTGTCCACACCCTGGGTCGAGCATTTCATCAAGACGAACCAGTCTCTAAAAAATCATGGCTTTCTTGAATGGGTTACCCCTTGGCGTACCTCAAAAATGCCCAAGTCAGAGATGAAAGACGAGCAAGCCCGTATTCTCCGGTATGTACCAACTTCAGTGCTTAAAACTGGCATGAAGCACACTGTCCACAATGGAAACAGACCTTGCGGAACTGTGTACAATAGAAGCAAGAAAGAAATTCTTTTTATACAATTCAGTTGTCCTTGGGTCTGAAACAAGGAAATGGAATACCAGGTGGAGACGCAAAAGTTTCAAAAGCTAAGAAAAGAGTCAAAATAACGAATAGAATAAGCAAACCTATAAAGGAAAACACACACATAGAGAGAGAGAGAGAGAGAGAGAGAGAGAGAGAGAGAGAGAGAGAGAGAGAGAGAGACAGAGAGACAGAGAGAGAGACAGAGACAGAGAGAGACAGAGAGAGAGAGAGACAGAGAGAGACAGAGACAGAGACAGAGAGAAACAGAGAGACAGGGAGGGACAGAGACAGACAAAATGACGTTATTGCCATGGCTATCGGCTACTGTGCACCAAAACAATGGTCGTTAACAAAAACTAAACCAGGCACATCATTTGGGAGCTGTTGCAACAACTTGGCGTATGGATTGTCACTTGACAAGATTTCAGTTCCGTTCTTTGAGACAACGTGATTTTAGAAAACATCATCCGCTCCCCTTAGAGACTTGGTCAACAATGGTTTTTCTTTCCACGAAGCTGGCCGGTTTAATGTTGTTCAAAAGAACGCTCATCTGGAGTTGCTCTTGGCCATGGGCCAAAGCATGAATATTGCTCGGTTGTCGCGCGCAGTTCTATTGCTTAGAGCTCTACCTGATTGAATAACATATAGCAAACGATCCGCCAGCACTTCGGTTTCCAATCCTACATTACCCTCCAATGCAATGACAGACAAGGGGTTTATACCAACGTCTCACGGACTTCTTTGGGGACAATTTGGGTAGGCTAGTAGGAACATCTCTCAGCATGAAGAGCCCGTGACTCTTGATGAAGATCTCGGCCGAACGCTCTGGAATAACATAGTTGTTCTGTGGCTGAAAATGATCCACCCCGGCCCAACTCAATTTGTCAAACAATTACAAAACAATTCCTCAACTATTTTCATTGAGATTTCACAGGCGTTTTTCTCTCTCCTTTTCGAGCTTTGCTCCATTGAATTGCTCCGGCATATGCCCGGCGTAATCCAGCACCTGACTCATCGGCCTGGGTATTAAGACCGCTGGCCGTCCATGCACCACTCATAACTCAATAAATATAATGTCGTTTTCTCCCGAGCGAACAGTAGACCTTAACCTGTTCCCGATCTGTGAGTGAGTTCCTGAATGACAGCAACCCCTTTATATATTATGATGCCATTGTTGTTCCTTTCGCCAGCATCGCCCATCCCAAGCCATACAGTGAGCCCTCTGTCCTTAGAGTCAGCATTATCCAATCTTCTGTTCTGAGCACCTTTCATGGCACTCACGCTGTGCAACTTACCCTTGATACTGACGCAGCTTCAAACGTTGACTCGTGCTTTGTCTGCATTGCTATTTGGTACATTATTCCAAACCTTTCCCCTCTACCGCGAGACGCTCCGAGTCCTTCCTGCTTCGTAGCTAAACCAGGGCCTTCACCTGATCCTCCCGTACTTTGCCTTTCTTTTATATCTGTAGAAAACTCTTTTCTGTCAATGCCAGGTTCTGGTCCCGGGTTCTAGTCTACAAACCTTGAGCTCGACGACATATTAATCCTGCTATTTCTATGCATAACGGTGCTAGTGGCGAGAAGGAAGCCTTGGGACATTAATCATACTGTCCTGTCACAACGCAAAAGTGGACCACAGCAAACCAATTGAGGCACCTTTGAGGAGTTCAAAGTCAACTTCGACGACCTAGTGTGATCCTGCAAGTATTTTCATTAACCCTGAACAAGTCGTTATCCACGTTAGATAGCTGAATCCTCCCTTCATATTAAATCTAATGACAGAAGCCAGCTAGTGATATCCTCAGCCCAATTGCTCAGTATTGCAAGCCATAGCCCTCGTCGATGCCCAACGTTGACGGTGTACTGCGAGAATTAGGAAATTGGAATTATCTGAGCATCATTGAGCTGTTTAAGTCTTTCTACCAGACTCGTCTGGTGCAAGCTTTTATGAAGTACTGTGAGGTGGCTTCCCTATTCAAAGGTATTCGTGTCTTGAACCGATCAGTAATGGAGATGGCTGGGTTGAAGACCTGCCTGGAAGAGCTGATACCCCGAGTACCAGGCAAGCGTATCCAGGAGGGTTGTGTGGCCAAAACTGCAGATGGTCGGTATATATGTAGGTGGCAAGAAGTTCGCGTGCAAACTGCTCTCAAACCGAACAGCCTTTGCCAGTCGCCCCCCCCCCCCCAACCCACCACTAGGTTCCAACAAACCACTTTGCTTGATTTGGTTTATCAAATGGTACTCTTCAAAATAAATTACACAGATTTAGGCGCCTGTTCTTCGGTTGGTTCCTCTACAACTCTACAACTCTGTTACTCCACATGGTCTATGGTGCTTCTCAGATCTACTGAGCTCGATAACCTCTTATTTCCAGTTACTATGAGAAAGGACTTTTGAGAGAAGATTGTTGGATCAGATAAGATCCTACTTGCTCTCCGGATAGTAACAGCTGATTCTGTAGAAAACCAAGGCATGGCATCCAGACTTACCAACATAGGTAATGCAAGCTATCTTTCAGGTGATACTGAGGTCCCGAGCATTGGGGTCGCCATCAAGCAATTCGTCCCATATATTTTCGATCCTCCTTTTACCACACAATATCTCTTCGATATCAGTGTATGTGTACACGCCTACGAAAAGCTCAAGCGACGGACTCCAGAGTCACACCCTTCTTGTCCTTGTCAGTCGTTCACGTGCGTCGCATTGGTGGAGTTAAAAGCTTTCAACAAGACTTTAACTTGCAACCCGTACTTCGACACCAGTTGCCAGACTTACGAATGTATTGCTGAAGTAGAGTTCTTCGTTGTACAAAGCATCTCTGCCTTTGAAATCTTGGAAAGATCTGTACACATGTCCTTCATCAGTCGAGCAGTATGGCAGTCCACCCAGCAGGGGTGCTTTGATCCCCGGCTAACCCACTCTCGTCTGAGCCAAGGCTACCGTGTGAATCACTATCTTAAGAAAGTTGTTATTTCCGCTGACAGACTGCTTGTCGTTCCAGGATGTTCAGTTTTTCCAGCCTACTCATGAGCGCAAAACCGTGCCCGGTGCCGCGGTTGATTAATTTTTGACAACATCCAGCTCGGACCATAACACGGCCTTAGCTTACCCTAGCATTGGTAGCTACTGCGAACACAGACTCGCAATCATTTGTCGGCTTGTTGAATGTGGATACAAAGAGGTCAGCTACTAGTGAGCAGTTATCTGTTGTTGAAAGCCAATTAATCCTTGCCCTTGGCTTCTCCCTTATGTAAACCTACATTCCTAGGGCACGCTATTAGGCTCTTGGTAATGAACCATCCTTACCTCCACAGTTTTCTGTGTGTGACTTAGCTTTCCTCAACTGTCACTGACAAAAACTTACCACCGGGGTAAGTACCTTGCGGTCGCAATAGAAACAAACTTAATGTTCTAACTTCAAAAGTTCACATTTTTCTGTTTTGCAGAAGATAAACTCCGTGCCCATGTGCTATGTACATAGTTCAACCAAAACTATTGCCAAGTCTTCCCTGGATGCCATCAGTAGTAAGATTGACTACACAGACTCCTACTGTGATAATGACCCAGTTATTCTCACCAACTTTCCATCAATCCATGCAAATACCCAGTTATTCTCACCAACTTTCCATCAACCCATGCAAATATCCTGCTACCCAGCACATCTGGCTACCACCACCCTATTGCCTGATGGACGATCGGGGATCTTTTCCAACGTCTAATGATCTTTGCAGAAAACAACTGGTTCACAACCTGTGGAGGTGTTTCTCACAATGTCTGTGGTCGTCGATGCAAATTTCACACCACCGCTGTTTCGTGGTTTCAGCTTATAAACTCTCCTCTGTCCCAGCTACTGAATTGAAAATATTGACTTTGGATTAAGTTTTAGAACGATTCTCTAGTTTCCTTAAAATCGAATTGGGCAGGCATTCCTCTCCCTTTTTACGAAGAATGATCCATTAAGGATTCCCAGGACATGCATGTTGGACACACCTTCGTGGTCGCCCTGCTGCAGGCCAGAACCAACAACCAGACCAGGGCGCGAACCAGACCGATCTTACATTCTGTGCAAATTTAATCTGCACAGACAACTATGATGTCGCTGAAATAAAAGTCAAATCAGTAACTGATCATCAGCAGGATAACTAAAATGTGAGCAATTCTACAATTGGTTTCGGCTCCATTAAACCGAACGTTGCTCACTGACACAAAAGACTTACTGCCTTATGGAACTAGTACTTACCTGAATGGACAAAGACATTAAAGGCGCGCTCCACCTGTCCGAAATAATTGCGTTGACACCCACGTGCACCCTGCTACATTCGAAGCCCTTAATAATAGTAACAATACTGTTTGCCAATCAGTACAACCCAGCAAATTAGCCGCCCTCTGGTGGACGTTGTCCAGTCTCCTACTTTGAATAACATTTATGGTCCAGCTGACCCAGGACACTAACGCAACTTCACAGCTGTGTGATAGTGTTTAGCATTTCCACACCCGAGTGGGTTAACATTACCCACAATCTCGTCTCATAGATTCCTTTACTTGCTAACAGTGCGAACACAATGGATGTTGTTGAAGAAGTCCACTGCACCCTCATTCGGGGATCCCTGCTGACGTACTTGGGGACAATACTTTTGTGGCCCGTAATAACATCATCGTCCGAGCGTAAAGTTCAGCTGTTTGACGTTATGGCAGTAAATTCGGTCACTCCCTTCACCCCACTGCAAAGTTTTTTGTTTCGCAACTTCCCAGCGCAAAGTTATATTGCTGGGTGACTGTCTTCAGCTTCCTACTTCGCCAGACACTGATCTCTATGCCTTGTGGGCCCTCGAGCCCATGCTCAACAACCCAGTTTTCCTCCACTTATAGTTTGAGGTGTCATGGCTTTGTCTATAAAATATCGTACTTGTGGCCATCCGCGTCACCAACACTACCCTCACCCCCCGTTTCATCACCGATCTCATCTACCTGTTAGCACACAGTTCTTTACAATGGTCAACCCTGATCCAGACCAGTGCTTGTCTAAGGATATCTCTCACCAGTTCTAAGCGTTCAACTTTCACTTCGACGACGTAATTAGAAGGTAAACTTCGTGCCCATGTACGAGTGTTACACAGTTTAGCCAAAACTCCTAGTCCAGTCTCCCCAGGGTCCCATTCGTAGTAAGACTGTCTACCCAGGGTTCAACTGTGATAATGATCCTGTTTCTCTCACCAATCTTCCAACACTCCACGTAAATATCCTGGTACGCAGTACACCTTGCTACCACCACCCTATTGCCTGATTGACGACCGGGAACCTTTTCAACCTCTAATGATCTTAGTCGAAGACAACTGGTTTACAATGCCTATGGCAGATGATGTAAAACTCACACTACCGAAGTTTCGTAGCTTCAACTTATAGAATCTCCTCTCTCCACGCTAGCGAAATAAAATTATTTCTCGGAATGATTTTTAGAACAAAATTCCAGTTTTCTTGAAACCCGAATTGCGCAGGAATTCCTCTTCCCTGTTTTTCGAAGTACGATCCATTCAGGATTCCAAGGACATTCGTGTTGGAAACACATCTTCCCTCGTGGCCGCCCTGCTGTTGGCCAGAATCATCCCACTCAACGATCTCCCGATCTTACTTTCTGTGCAAGAACACTGTTCGCTGACACACGATGACCTTATCGAACTGGTACTTACCTGTGGAATCCACAGGACAAAAGGAAAAGAGGGCGTCCAAGGAACAGCTGGAGGAGGGACACAGAGAGAGAAATGGGGGAACTAGGATTGTCGTGGACGGATATAAGTAGAATGGTCCAAAGTCGAGTGCGTTGGCGATCAGTGCTTGATGGCGTTGACACCCACGTGCACCCTGCTATATTAGAAGCCCTGGATAACAGTGACAACACTGTTTGCGCTTAGTGCAATCCAGCGAGTTATCTCCCTCCGGTGTGCGTTTTCTAGTCCCCTACTTTGAAAACCTTTTACGGTCCAGCTGACCCCGGACACTAGTAGAACTCCACATATAGTGTGACAGTGTTTGTCACTTCCACGGCGGTGTGGGTTAACGTTACCATAATCTCGTCTCATAGCTTCCTTTACAGTGTGAATCCAGTGGATGTTATTAAAGAATCGGGATCTACGCTGAAGTACTTGGGAACATTCCTTTTGTGGCCCGTAATGACATCATGGTCCGACCAACAGGTATGTCGTTATTGCAGTAAATCCGGTCACTCCCTTCGCCCTACTGCAAGGCATACTCAAGCCCATATACTCCAGCGCCGAGTCGTATTGCGTTACTATCTTCAGCTTCCTACTTTGCCAGACACTGATCGCCTTGCTTTGTTGGCTCTCAAACTCATGCTATCGAACCCAGTCTTCCTCCACTTGAAGCCTGAGGTAGCATGACCTCAGGACCTTGTCTTCAGTACTTGTCGCCATCCGCATCACCAACACTACCCTGTCAACCACATCAGCTCATCGACAACCTCACTCCTCCCTCCGTCTCATATCCACCCTCATCTACCTGCTAGAACACAACTCTTTACAATGGTCAAGCTTGATCCAGACCAGTGCTTGTCTAAGGATAACTTTGACCAGTTCTCAGCGTTAACTTTCAGTTTGATGACGTAACACATTTGCCGAGTACATCGTGCTAGTGCTAAGGTCCAGTTCTTTGCCAATAATGGTTCTTGGCTACCCCTTTGCACAAAAACTGAACTGCTACAGTACAACAGAGGCGCCATAGAAAAAATGAAGGCCAAACTCGACGCACTAGAACATGCCGACGTATTGCTGAGGCAAAACTGGTCGATGTCCACGTTGAGTACCTGAATACTTCATTCGTAATCAGACAATACAGTGGTGGTATTTAGTTACTTTTCAGAAATTAATGTAAAATTGGCTGAGAAGGACGATTTTCTACTCATTTTGTCCAAAATGTTTTGAATTGCGCAAAACCGAACTTTTTCGAAAATTTCAGACAAAAAAGTTCCGCTACCAGTGACGCAGAAAAATTCCACCAGTTACAGACTCCTGATTCCGGTTTATATTTCTCAAGTCGCGCGGAAACCTGGAAGAACAGTGCAGAAATGTTTTCTGTTGAAGCAAACTCACGCTTCGCGAACAGATAATTGATGGGAGAGATTTGTTGAATGATCAACACGATGAAGTAAAACCATATTTGTTCGAGCCAGCAGCCGGTTTTGTCAAGTCAACTAGAAAGTTCCAGTTGTGATCAGTTGTTGGTTTTTTTTCATGCTAGGATAACTGAAACGTGTGGAGGATCAGCTATGGAACTCCATAGATACCGCTTCAGAAAAGGCAAAGATCGATCAACAAAAAGTCCGGCAAAAAAGTCGAAAGTCTTTCCAGTTCAAAACAGCCGTCCTGAACTGAGTGGATGCAGAGCTAAAATAGAATCAAACAATTCCAAGGAAATGAATTAACAACCAAAATATAGGTCTTTGACTCAGTATGTCTCAATGTATGGATCATTCAAACTACTAACTACGGTTTCCTTTAGTGTCAGTTGTACTGAACTACAAATTCAGTGGAGAGTAAAAAACTTTCACGGTGTTTTATGCTGGTTGCAGGTTGAAAGTTGACACTGTTTCTTTAAATACGATTAGTAGTTTGTGTTAGGGTTAGGATTACGGTTAAGGTTAGTTATATGATTAGTGTCAAGGTTAGTTTTAGGATAATAGTTAGGGTCAAGATTACTTTTTAAAAAATCGTATTTAAAGAAACAGAGTTAACTTTTAACCTGCAACTAGCAAAATAAATAAACCAGCCGGCTGGAAAGACGACTTGATCTCCCTTGCACTCCGACTTAGCACTATTTTAGTGCCCTGTAATTTTCTAGAAGTTACATATAAATCTGTTAAAAATATCTAAAACTTGTTATATTAATTTTGATTTTAACGAAAACGACACAAGAAATACCTATTTCGTTTCTAAGACAACGTAAAAGAAACTTTCAACTTCGAGCAAGCTTCCCGGACAAAACCACTTCTGGTCGCTTCTTCGCAAGCCGTTCTCACGGCAATCCACAAAATCCGAGCGGTTTCCGAACGCTTCCGAATATTGTTTGAAACCACATTTCCGAGCAAACATTTTTAAACAAAATGAATGAAAAATTCTTTTTTCTCAGCCAATTTAACATTAATTTCCGAAAAGTGACTCAGACTGCTGTGGTACCTTTTTAACTTGTTACAGTTTCTAAGTACTGACTGACGAGAAAGGCGCGGAAGAAGGCTTCTCCCAACTCTATCCTCTGTAAAGCGCTGTGGGATTGCTACCGAGTTTATTCTCTGTCGGCTGAAGGGATGTCCGGATCAGAGATTTGCTTTGAAGAGTTAATTCCCCGTGTCTATGGCCAGCGTGTACAGCAGGGTCGTGTGGTAAAGATCGCTGATGACCCATATGTCGGTTGTACTTCACTAGCGCAAGTCCTTCACACTTGACTTCTCATGTTTACTGCACTCATGCGCAACAACCTCTTCGTCGGCTAAGCCCATCATATATCCAGAACAGATATGGTACAATGGCAGCTTGCAGTCTATACCCTTGTATGTTTGCTGCACTCTCCTTGTTGAAGTCTCTCGCCTTCGACTTTGCATGACCTACGAACATTCGTCCTAAGACCCTAATCAGCTCACCGACTTTGACCAGAGAATATCTTGATCCCTTCTACGATACTGTAAGCCTAAAATCTAATACTCACCTTTGACGAGATCTTCATCTCTAACTATCTCTGATATGGTCATGAAAATGGTGCTCAGTTTAAGATGGCCCATTTCCGCCTCTGTCAACATGATACACAATAACCAAGTTACCTGGTAGTCCTGGAAACTTGACGCCCTCTGCACATTGAAACTGCTACACTTCAGCCCTTACGACCATAGCGCGAAATAATAGGTCAATCAGTAATCATCAATACAAAAAAGAATGATCATTTTGAATATTGTCGACGTTGTGCTCAATTACGAGAAATGTCATTTTAATAAGAAAATTTGGTATTAAAACGTTTCTGGGGGAACGTGCCGCTGGCCCACCTAGAGACTTGTGCCTTCGGCACTCGTTTGGCGTTTACTCATATGGTATCATCTCCATCGGCGTTATTTACTGCTTAGCAAAGTCGCTGATAAGTAGAAACTGGAGGATGAGGGGGGAGGGGAAGATGTCATAAAACATTCTTCAAGCTACCAAGGGAGGGGGGAGTTGGTCAAAAATATTTTCGTCACTCAAAAATGAAAGTGTCTAGAGTTCCTTTCTTTTACAAATACTCTAATCACATTTTTTTCCTTTTTCATATTGTTTGCCTAAAATGGCTTTAAAATAGTTTGATATGTTATATCTTGATCAAACAATTGGCAAAAAAGTAGATACGATCGGCAACACCAAGAACCTTTACCCCTTC
>JAOBYH010205415.1:0-10195 GCA_025403525.1 Umimayanthus kanabou | reverse complement strand
GCACTAGTCCATTGCTGGTCAGCCGGCAGCTGCAGAAACTGGAGGTATGTAATTCAAATCGAAAACTTGGACAGGTTTTGTTGAAATCTCTATCGGCCTGTTTTTTTCTTCACCTCAAAAACCGGTCAGCTGTATTCAGTATTTGAAGTTTCGATATTTTTCTATTTAGTAATCACAGTTTTCTCCGAAGGAGAGGAACAAGACAACATATTGTTTCCCCAATAACAACAGGCCCTTTTTATTCGTGCCGAAGACGACGAGTCTAGGATTCGGCTCTGTTCTTTTTATTTCTATTCTTTGGGTCACATTTAATAATGCAAGCCATTGTTCTAGAAACATGATATCAAGACTTACAATCTGTTCGTCTGGCAATTGTTTAGATTGCTTTGAAAACCTAAATAAGAGTTTGATTATTTTAGAAGAAAAGTATTTCGAAAAGTCTTGAAAGGATCCAGTGCTTCGCTTTCAGGAATTTGCACGGATAGACAAAGCGGTTTCTGCACAATTAACTGTGCAATTTGTACATGTGGGCCAAGGGTCAGAGACTTGTTCTGTGTCACGATGTCCATCGCATGCGTTACGCGAGATGAATTCGCTTTGGCGTCACGGTAGCTGACAATGGATAGGCCATCGGAATAACTTTTTTTTCTTTTAATCTTTTCATTTCAAAATTAAAACAATTATGAGGCACGAGTTAGGAGGCGACAGTCCACAACACCGGGATTGCTATACTTCTATCGAGAAGTGCGTGGGTTCCTGTAAGTCCCCTGATGGAATATCGAGGGACCAGACCAACGGCTAAAACGGCCCTGTCCACGACCCCACGGACGGTGTAGCGAAAGAGAGTCCCGAACTATTAAGATGGTTCGAAACAGTTTTCCATTTTCCATTCCAACTGAACTTTATGAAAGGCTTACTCGTTTGCAGTAAAAGATTACTGCTACTTGTTGATAACCGATGTTACAATAACCTTTCAACTTATCAATTCTTGTACTCTCACCGACATTTTGGTTGTCATGGCAACTTGACAGACCCTCAAACTGATAGACTCTATTTCTAGAATTCAGTTGCATTTTACACAAAAGGCAGTCGGTAAACTTCAGGGTTTCCTTTTTTATTGCATCAAAATTGTTTGCACATCAAAACACATTTTTTAAGAAAGCTTAAAAAAATTCTGTCAAGAGTTGGCGCCACCTTAATATTTTGTAATATAAACTTTCTTAAAAATGTTCTTGATGTGCAAACAATTTTGATGTAATAAAAAAGGAAGTTCACCGACTACTTTTTGTGTAAAATGCAATCGAATGGTAGATATAGGGTGTATTTGGGCCGCTGTATAGTTGCTATGGAAACAAAATTTCTGTTGGGAGTACAAGAATTGAGAAGTTAGTGCCAGTTCTTGCTAGCTGGTGTTAGAGTCAAATTTTACAAAGTTTCATATCTCGATAAAGTATTGTATTGTATTGTATTGCATCTAATTCATCATGATGTGCAAGAAAGCCTTTTGTAAAGTTCAGTGGCTCAGGAAAATACAAAACAGGTGGGAGCCACCTTAAACCCAAAAACTCCAGAGATCGAACTCTGAATCCTAAATGGCAATGATGGATCTAAACGATTGAACAAACGCTTTTTCAGTATTAAAGCTAGCCGCTAGCCGCGGCAATGGGAAAAGTATTTCACCTAGACTTCCCTAGAGTACTAGTGTACGTTTTATCGATGTAACATGTGATATCAGTGCAAGTGTACGGACACCAATGAGCGACTGAAAAGGAAACATGTCGCGTGTTAAACATCAACATTATGTACTTTACTGATGCAATTCCTACCAAATACAAATAAAAACAAACGAAAATTAAGTATTTTATTGACATTACAATTTATGATCATATTGATTGATCTCATTTTAGCTAGCAAAATGTATACAACCATCGTCTGAATACTGCCTTTAGCTGACTGACTCGGGCCTCTGAAATGTGACCCTCAGGTAAACTCTTTCACTTCCAGCAAGGACTGTTAAACTCTCCTGTCACTTATTTGATTAATGTCGTTTTATTTAGCAAAACGTGTTCAACCATTGTCTAAAGGCTGTCTTTAGCTGACTGAGAAAGCCTCTGAAATGAGACCCTCAGCTAAAAATCGTTCACTCCCAAGAAGGACTGATCAAGTTTTAAATTCTCCTTGCAGTGTAGCAAACAAAGCAATACGTTGAGTCCCACCCACTCAACACTGGGGAATTGTTCCACTTAACACTTTGGCAAACTTTGTGGAGAAAATAAAATAACAATTGGTCGAATGTTTGGACAGGACTTATGATTAAATCTTATAAAAAACTGAACTGTTACTTTCTGTTAAGCCCGGTTTCCATATAATCGTCTCTGACGTAAGAATCGTCTCTGTCGCAAAATGTTTTGTCAAGTGATCCGGACGATCATATGCAAACACTCTTGCGATTGTTTCAAACGATCCTTACGTCAGAAGCGAATCGATCCAATTTGTCGATCGTCCCGATAGCACCGTGTTCTATCCTTGCGTCCCGATTGCGTGACTAAAAATTCTGTTACAGAGACGATCGTTACGTCAGAGACGATTATATGGAAACCAGGCTTTAGGCTGCATGTTATTACTGATATTCTTAATTGTTTTTGTTGTATCAAATCTATACAAACGGCGGGTGCATTTAAAAACTTTCAGTTGAAATTGCGCCGCGTAAATTTATTACTAGTATTTTGTTATCATTATTATATGTGTAAACAGTTTGTTAGCAAAAAGCAAATAGTAATAATAACAAAAATAATAGTAGTATTAATATTGATATTAATAATAACAGTAACAATCCCAATTATACTGTACTGTCATTATTTTTGTTACCATTACTAACTATTACTATTAATATCATTACTATTGTTGTTTTTGTTATTATCATTATCATTATCATTATCATTATCATTATCATTATCATTATCATTATCATTATCATTATCATTATCATTATTATTATTATTATTATTATTATTATTATTATTGCAGGATTGATTGATTGAAAGATACATTAGGAGCGAGTTCGTGCAAAGGTTGAAATAAGTTCTCGCATGCCAGCTATTGTGTTTTGGACTTCTTTTCTTTCTTCCCTCTCTTTGATTTTCTTGTTTTCGTTGCCAGTTCTTCCCCGTCTCTATCATTAATCTCAAAGTCACTTGCATCTTCCTTCTCCTTCCGTCTGCTTTTTCTCCCAAACAATCTGTTAAACCCTTTGCTGAATCCCGCGAATGAACGGTGCCGTTTTACTTTCGCTTTCCCGGGTTCTTGCGCCTGCGCAGACTCGTTCTCATTAGGAATCTTCAGAGAATGAGAATCAGACAATCTTCGAGGTGGCCTTTCTGTATGCTCAGGGGCTAGAGTATCGATGCCGGCGCCGTTTGACGTATGAGGTGTGTTAAAGCTATTTTCTTCAGTATCGTTGGGGGACTTTCTTGTATGTACTGGAGGTGATATCGACACTACTGGCGAATCAGCAGTCGTTTTAGATGGAGAACCTCCGCTAGTGTTTTCCAGATCCATCGTATTGTCCTGAGGAACTCCAGCTGTCCCGATCGGCAGTGCCTTTTCTTCAATACCCGCTTTGGTGACTTTCGGAGCTGTCTCCCGATTCTCTGTGGTTTGGGCCGACTGGCCTCTTTCTGGGGAATTCCTGCGGTGTAGTGAGCCGGAATGGGCAACTCTCTCTTGCGCGACCCAAGGGCTGTCATTTTGACAGTCACGTGATTTAGGCTTCGTTTCTAATTGGTCGACCGGACCAGCAGAAATGGTCCCATTTGCGATTACTTGTTGATAAGAAGCTGTATCTTCTTTTGGCCCATTTAACTTGCCGTTTGATTCGTTGGTTACAACGCGTTCGCTCTCAGGTAAACTGGCGTTTCTAGAAGTCGTTCCTAAAGGCGAACGACCAGCATGTAAGAGCATCACATTTCTTTTTTCTGGCTCTTCAAATCCTTCAGTTACTCTCACCAGTTCCGGTTTAGTCGTATCCTGAAATACTTCCGGTTCTTTAAGCTCGTTCTCATGCTCCATTTGAAAATATACGCCCTCTGTGGTGCTGTGCCTTTCACTGTCGCAAACTGTTGGTTGTGCTATTGAGGCGACTTCTTTAGCAGGTCCTTCCCGCCGATTTTCTGAAACAATTCCATTCTCCAGTTTTACTGGAAAACGCCCAAAATTCGAGGTTTCAGGAAAGGATTCCATGGTGTTGGGACGAAATGCCACCTTTGGCTTTACATTATCTCCTGATGGCGTGAGTTCGTTTTCAATCTCTTCCTCTTCCAATTTGTCAAGTTGTGATTGTGCTTCAGCGGCAAATACGTCTTCTGACGAGTTTTCAAACTGCCATTTCTGTTTAGGATTTTCTTCCTTGATCACATCCATTTCTTGGTGAAAGTTGTTTGCGTTTTTCATGCCATCTTTCTCTTGCACTTGATCTTTGTGAGGCGTGATGTTTTTGTTGCTGTCCGGTTGTTCTCGGATTACTTCGGGTTCATTTTTGCGCTGTTCTTTTTCTTTGTCAACCTGCTGTTCTCCGTTTTGATGAGAAGAAACCGAAATCTGTTTGGCTGTTCCTGTTGAATCACTATCGTCGATCCTCGACGCTGTGTGGCTCTTTTCTTTTGTTGTTAACAGCGCGTCGTGAATGGAACTCTCGTTTCTTAACTTAGATGAACCGGTTTCGCTCTTGTTCAGGCTTATTACTTCAAGTGAGCGACTCTTCAGCATTTGCGGCGCATGCGTACCAGTTGTATCGTGGCTAGGAAGCATTGCTTGGAAGGAATCGACAGAGCGAGTGACTCCGCGGAACCGGTTTTGTTTTCCCGGTGAGGGGGACTGGCGGAGACGAGCATTGCCCACGGTCTCCTGGCCCTGGTCAGTAGTTAGCTCGTCAAGGACGGAAAGAGATGCTGTGGAGTGAAAATAGACAGAGATCATTTGCAATAATTCCACAACATACTTCATATAGTTATCACGTTTATACCTATTCTTAAGGATAGGAACTTTATTACAAAAATTATCCAGTAAAAGATTACAGTACGCGAGCTTTAATAAAAATTTATCACAATTTATTGTAAAAAATCTATTTCAAAAATTATCACGTTTATTGAATAAAAATAACTGACAAAACTTATAAAAAAGTGAATCTGCTTATATCTAGTTTTATGACAGTTATAAAATGATCACTTTTGACGTTATTGCTATATTAGAAGAAAACACGCACCCAACGCTTGGTTTACACTGTTTTCTACGTACAGATATCTTCACTCTATTACAAAACTAAAACGTGTGCGAAAGACAATAATAACAATAACAATAATAATAATAATAATAACAACAACAAGCAAGGTCGATTTGGAAATCTCAAGTGAAGGATGAAAAAGCATTTCGGGACCAGTTGCACAAAACCTTACGTCGATGTTAGACTATCATTCACTCTTAAAATTGTTACGTAGGATTTCCTAATGTATAACATTTGACCATGACGTTAGGCGTTTTTCGGATGTTAGACCAACGCCCTACGTACAAAGTTTGGGCAACATTTACTTATAAAATTCCGTTCAGTTTTATACTAATACATGTACTCGAGCTCTGAAAGGTTTATGGACACGAATTGGAGCTTATTGCATGACAATGCTTTAAACTTGAAACAAACCAGCATCTAAAATAGATACCTGTTATTGACCCGTGTGAATTGTACGAGCTGTATACGAGGCATTAGTGCGTAAGGGATAGGATTGTGTTGACACAAGGAACTAAAACTATTGAAATCTAACCCTCCATGAAAATCCAGGTATCCCAACACACTTTTTTTTAAGTACAAGAACGATTTTTACAACAAGATGGAGAACTTAGTGTTAACTAGGGCATATACATATCTTTTAAAGGAGCTGTTAAACTAAATATGCATAAAGAATTTATCATTTCATTTATCCATTATATTAACCTATAGATAGTTTTGTATATAATGATACATGGTTTCCTTTATACATTTATCTTGTTTTTTGATGGTGATGATGATGATGATGCTGGTGGTGATGATGATTAACATACCTCGGGCTGAAATTTAGTAAAGAACCTTTGAACGTTTATTCAACGGAGCTACCAGTGTCAAGAAGATATCAGTTTATATGACAGAGACATAATCCAACTTAGTCCAACATGACCGACCACATTTAGCAATTAATACTGACGCAGCTGCAAAACAATGCTCTCGTCTTCCACTGACACATTTCCTTGCCACGTTTGCGCAGTATTCTGTTGAAATAGGTTCCAACATGTGCAGCATTTTTATAACGTCCTCCGCTCAAATCGCCCGAAAGAAGAATTAAGAAAGCTTAATACTGAATCAGCCTCAGCGCAAAGATTAGACGTTCTTATATTAAAGAAGACTGTTTTGGTTTGGTTTCACTAAATCTTCACAAAACGATGTCAAGCTCTCTCGGTCGTGGCACTATACTGACCTAGATGGTTCTACGTTTTTGAAAAACAAACTCGAACAACACAATGCAATGGAAATGAGCAAAAGAAGCAACGCCAAAGAACTTTAGTGAATCTATATCTCTAAAACCAATATTTTGCTTTACTTCGACTTTTAGACTTTCAATCTGCCTAATTCATCAATAATAGATTAGCTTCAAGGTCAGTAGGAGGTTAAAACTGGGTTTCTACTTAAGTTTCTGTCTCGTCAATACTTCAGTCATGGTCAGGTACTTCATATCTCTCATTTCTTATCATTTATTTTTATTCTATTTTATCAAGTGTACTGAAGTTAATGGATATTTCTTCTTTTTGAGTAAAAACCAGATGTTTGGGTATTTTACTTATTCATCTACTGTGTTATGTTTACGGTTTTAAAATATGAGTGCAACGTGATAAATTAGATTACAGCAATTTACTGATGGGCATGGGTTACACAACTGCACATGTCACGACAACCGGAAAACACGTGGACGTCTGCATTCCTAAGGTGGAAAACTAACTGACTTCTGTTTTGTTTTTAGTGCCACAAAGGTTTTGCCCAGCTACTAGCCATATTTCACTTGGAGAAGGAGAGTTCTATAAATCGTGAAGTCATGATGAATTTCAAGTGCAATGACTTACAAAAGTATCCTTGGGCGATGTATAGTAACTGATAAACAACAATGGGATTTGTTTGGATCGGTTGGCACACAATGACTGATGACGCCTAGCCTCGTTCTAAAGAAGAGACCACCGAGAATCAAGCCTCGTTTTGGTGTTATCAAATTTGTTGTTGGGAGGGTCGAGAGGGACAAGTTGTTTGCGCAAGAGCAGCTGCCAAGCACATGTATAACTGACGTGAAATTATTGTTGTTTTATGATGTCAGCTTTGATACATTTTAACTTATTGAATCTGACGTATCTCTGTTTTTGACGTGTATAAGTTTGGCGCAACAATAAAAATTGGCCAAATTTTCCGGCCAGTTTGTACACGCGAGGATACACACTGAAAATTTTCATCTCGCAAAAGCCAAAACATTTTCTTCCTAGGATGCAATTGTATGCGTGCTTTATAAAAGTTTCAAAAAAGAATAATCCGTCAAGAAAAGAAAGTTATAGCCACAAAATAACTGATAAAATTTACTGGAAGAATGTGAAGCTGCTTTTCTGTTAAAGTAGAAAACAAACTTGATAGCAAGTGATATTTTTAATACAAAACATTAATCATGCAATTAGTGGACAAAGGTTTCAAACAACAATTCAGCGACATTGCCTTAGGGTATAATTTCCTGTTGTTAATGGTTATGTATCAGCATAAATTGTCACGACCTTTCACACGATATGTAAAAGAAAAACAAAGCTGAAATTTTCCCGATTCGAATGAACTAGTTTCCTTTCTGAACGAGTAAAACAATCTAGAAGGTAAATTTGTTCAGTGATTCCTAGAATGAGAAAAATATTATTTTCACTAACAGTAGACTCAGCGCTATTTTTCAAAGAATGTGACCAGTTTTCGTCTGTGGCATATCGACCCAAAATCAGTCATGAATGTGTATATTAAACATGGACAAAATATTTCAAAGCGAATGACTAGTTTAGCCCAGTTTTAAATAATTTTGTTAAAAGGTGTCAAGCTGTAGATCAATTAGTAAAAACGTTTGAAATAGGTTCTCTCTATGTCAGACTGTGATTGTGAACTGTGAAGACTCGTTCTATTTGGAATGTAAAAAGTCCTTTTGGCGAATCTCTAATAACTTATCTCACAGTAATCTGATCAAGCCAGGTACTAATTAGTGAAGTATAAGAAATGTGAACAACAAATGAAAAGATAAGGGAATGCCAAGTGTGCGATGAGATGGAACAAGCAAGCATAATTTTTTCTTTGCATTTATAATTATGTTTACAATGCTATGCTACGCCTTCACTCATCTCACAAGTTAAGTTCACAAAGAATAAGCCGAACACTATGTTTTAGCTTAGTTATGTATTTCGACAGGTAGTTTTCGCTTACAAATTCTTTCAAGGTTAGAACCTCTGAAGCCAGGCTAGAATATACAAGTATAAATATTTTTCTTGCCCAACTTTTTCGGTGAGCCTTGTCTGCGATAATATTCGCATCGTGCAAGAACTTTGACTATGCAATCAAATTTCCTTCAAGTTTTTTTAGTTTTTCTTTCACGAAATGTAAGGCAGAAAAACGTCTTTCTTCCAAGTTCATAAAGATTATAAAGACATTCACTCTAGATCTATACGCACTGAAACATCAGAAACAAACTGAACTTTAGATCTGGGAGTCAAGTAAGGTGACTAAGGTGAAATATGAGTAATGAAGTTCTTGTACATGAAGTGAATATTAACAGCATGATAATAAGTGCTGAAAAGCTCTCAAGTTTCAAAAGAAACGGGAGATGTGAATAATGACATGTTGGTCGGCAATGATGAATGGAGGTGAACAGCGAGAAGAATATGCTGAAGTAAACAAGAATGCCACTGGACTTTTGCAAGTTTATTTACTGTTCAGACATTTGCAAAGACTGCAAAATGAAATAGTGAGTGCATGCAGCTACAAACGTTTTCATTAAACTAACCCAATCAATGCACAAGAAAAGATGAATAGTTTGATTGAAACAAGTTTTATCTATGAAAACCGAAATATTTTTGCAGTTTGTTCGTCAGTTGTCGGTAGTTTCCAAGGGAACTGCATGTGAAACCAAAATATTTGGGTCATTGCCACAATTCGCTATAATTAGAGCTATCTCGAATCTTCTTTTTGCAGTTTGGCCTGCTTTATAAACTTTCAAAATGTGACATGTTTAAAGTTACTGCTTGTCTCGTCTTGTGCGTCAGCACAAAAGATCCAGAGCTATTTTCATGCATTTTGTTTAGCACTTTTGTAAAAATATCCACCATTGAAAGTTTTGTAATTTCTTGTTTGATAGACACTGATGTCGACACACGAGGACAGCCATCATCGGATCGATGGACGACATTGGTCTAAACAATTCTTAAACATCTGCAACTTCATAATGCGTATCAAGGCAATGAGAAAAAGACATACAATAGATTCTAATGGGAAACCCCATAATGGTCACTCAGTACTAGAAGAAAACCAGATTAAGAAAGTTCAACATTAAAACTACTGTACGCTCTCAAAACGTGCCAACAACCAAACAAATCTGTCATTGAAGATTACAATTCAACTTACTATAGTTTGTAAATAGAGTAAAAGAGAGAAGCAGTAAAGTACTTGTTTAGGCAATAAAGGAAAACACTTCGAGACCAGGATAAGATGTAAACTAATTCCCGTCATGCATTGCTGGTCTTCCAACTCCAACGTTTTTTACTTTGAAAAGTTTGAAAGTTGCTTTTGCAAAGTTTAGTTTAAACATAACAATAACAACAACAATAATTTATTAACACTCAAAAATTAAAATAGGGAGATATTACATAAATGAATAGGTTTACAATTAATTAATGAGTGCAGGCCACCTGTAAATAACCATAAGGGCCAATCGAGACAGATGGCCTTTAGACAACAAATTTAAAGATAGATAAGCTAAGGTCAGGAGTACCAAATTAATATAAGTATTCTAATTGTTGTTGATATGTTTGAGCAAAAATCAGACTGTCCAACCATCCCGATTTCGTCGGGATTATCCCGATTTTGCTTGAAAATCCCGAATCCCGACCAATATGC
>JAOBYH010204971.1:0-10198 GCA_025403525.1 Umimayanthus kanabou | reverse complement strand
CCCCCCCTCCTGCCTTCTCTCACCCCCGTCAGGCTCCAGGATTTGAAGAACTACTAACATTAGATTTGGGAGTTCTTTAGAGACTCACCTTCCAAATCTCTCCACTGCGTAGCTGTTTATGCTGCAGTCCATCAGCTCCAGGTACTGAACTTGGTAAATTGGTTGTTCAAGAAACAGTGACTGCAAACAGAATAAATCACAAAATAAGGTCAATCGTTTACCTCTATGTCACTTCTATACCTGCATGACAACGGGCAGATTCAGAGTTTCAGAAAATAAGGGCTGGAACCCAAAATTCTGTAAGGGGACAAAAAATGGTATCTGTGCACCAAAAACCATGTTTTCAGTGTTTTTCTTATGAAATGTTTCTGAAATTATTGATGAAATGGGGAGCCCAGACACTGTTTGCCATTCACCTAAATCTGCCTTTGATGGTTTTTCTTCCTGGGTCAGGAAGATTTATTTATTTATTTAATATACTTCTTATTAATATCTCCCTGCAAGTGGCTCTTCAATGTACAAAACAGGCATGGGAGGTCTGGGGAGAAATAGGGGGGCTTTAAACTGCCCCCCCCCCCCTCTCCATTACAAATATCAGAGATCCAGGACTTTGCCAATGATGTTGTAACTTGTATCTATTTAAAAAATATTTCCAAGACATTAAATTGAGAACATTTTGGGGGAACATGCACGCCCCCTGGACCCCCTAGATAGCTCGACCCTTGTTTCATGCAACCCCTCAACTGTCAAAGCTACACTGTGGGTTCTGAAGAAATAATTGTGGAGTACATACCAGAGATGCCACATCCTCATGTTTCATGGGGATATCCCAGATATACATCTCCTTGACATGAGTGTATCTCGTACTCCTTAATGCCGACAGTAAAGGTGGAACTTTAACAGGCAGGTCATCCGGAGGACCAGGGGTGAGAATTAACTGAAGATCAAATAAAATGAAAACAAATTACTTCATAAATGACGACTGCTCATACATTAATTACATAAATTCACAGGTACATTTACATTAGTATCTAGCTTGTACTAAACTAAAGGCAAAATCCACAACATGTACCAACACTTGTAGCTAAAATTATGACCACCAACCGTGCCTTCCATGAGCTAATTTAAAACTTTACAAAAAATAAAAATGTAACTTTGGCCAAAGCTAGCTAACCCTGGCCCCAATCCTTGGTTTGGTAACAGGGCATCATCCAACAAAATTGTTATGATGCAGCATGCTGTATTCATTTGAACACTTTCACTATTGGATAATGAATGTATGATGATGGTAGGTTCACATTTGACTAGTTCAAACTTTCATCCAACAACTGGCCAACATTGTTGGACCAACATTGCATTCAACAATAAAATTAACCTTCTTTAATAGTCCTAAACACACCATATATCATATTGTTGAATTCTCCTAAACTGTCTTTGTAGTTTCCTTGTAAACAGTTTGGGAGAATTTTGTTTTTCATCTTAGATAAATTGCTGTGTGATCATTTGCTTTATTCTCATTACCAAACAACTTATTTTGTATGGATAAAGTAAGGAGAATTTACATATTGATAAACTGGCTGGGGCTGAAAGGGTTAATATTGGCTCTATAAAAATGAGCCTAATCTGTTAATAACCCTTAAACACTTATCTTTACATCTACAAATAGCTATTAGGCAACAGAGAACACAAGTCAGTCATTTATTTAGTGTACATATACACAGAAAACCCAAATTACTTCATGAAAAGCATAATACAAATCATGGACATACTTTGACTAGAAGAGTGTTATCTTCAGCATACTGGTTGATTAGTTTCTTGACATCTGGATGGGCAAAACTCTTGAAGTCTTTGCACTTCAACTCATACTGCTGACGAACAGACTTGAGGACCTCTGCAATACTCTTTAGTCCTAGTAAGCCTTTCTTTGCACTTTTCTTCTTCTTCTTGCCTTTTCCAGAACCTTTCTTTTTCTTGGGCGGCATGCTACACTGTAGTAGGCTGGGCCTACATGCACAGTACCACAATGTTCTGTGTAAAATAATAATGATTGAAACTCTAAACACCTACAGGTGGACACTACCTTGCGAGCAGAGATCTCTACCCACAGGGTAGGTGGACACCCTTTAACACATCTAGATACCTCTGGACACTTGCAGATTTGTCTAGACAATTCTAGAAACTACTTTTACTTTACACTTCTTGGACATCTCAAGACATCAAAACAGCTCTTAAGATAGCTCCCTCTAGACATCCTTAAATATCTGGTCATCTCAAGACATATTCATGTATCTATACAGGTCTGGACACCTTTAAACACCATTAGACACCTCTAGACACCTCCAGATACCTCTATAGAGGCCCCATTACTGTATAAAAAATTATTGGGATATCAAATATTCATATATTATATTTTGGGATATTGAACAAGAAACTGCAATAGCATTACCGGGATATGGGAAATTTGGGCCAAGATTTATGGGGATATGGCTATGGGGCCTCTCTTTGAGAAACTTTACAAGATATTTCAAAGCTACTAAAACAGAACATCTGGCAGTGACACTGACTGCTTTTGTCTCTTCTGTGGAAACCTAAATTAATAGAACAACCAACAGATGATTCTTTCTGTTCTATAGTATATTTGGATTTCCCTGCTAGCAGAGGTCTCTCACGCTCGCCGTGAGAGACCTCATTGACAGATTTCATTCCATCGACCAGTCGTTAGCAACCAATTAGTTCTCCATCAAGGCATTTTGCCAGAAACTTTATTGGCAGGGCAACTGATATCATCAAATAGCCAAATACGGTCAACAGTCACCGGATCTTACAGGAAACACGAGTTTGAGGAGTTTGGACACAGCTTCTATAATTATAGCAATATAGGCCACTTTTATAGGACGATATCCGGTTCGACCTTCACAACGGCATTACAATTCTAAATCAACTTGGTTAAAAACAACAAAGCACTTACTATTTTCATCCAAACCGCACTGGAAGCCATTCTTTGTCCATTTCCTGTCAGCTTTTCATCAGATTTTGTAACATTTTCTGGTTGTCAACAAACCACGCAACAAAGTTTCTCCGTCCCAACAAAATATCAAACACCAATACGAGACACTGAGTGCGAGGAATTTGCGAGATATGGATTCAGAAAAATCTATACAGGTTGTAAAAAAACCTATTTGTCTAAGATCAAAAAACAAATCAAAGTTTAAAAAAGATTTCAAAAGAATGTTTCAATTATCTTCAGTGCACTGATTAAACTTTAGTATTTTTTAATTCTAGTATAAGAAAAAAGTTATTCAACCTGACGTTGATCAAAACATGTTTTCTCTTTACATTACATGACCTTGACAACAGTTTGCAGTCATTCGAAGTCGAGGAGATCTGGAACCAAGTATTATTGCGGCTCGAATGACAACAAACATGGCGGACGAAGAGGAAGAGATGTTGCGACACGCTCAGGAAAGATGCGATCTTCTCATCAGAATCAAATCCACAGTAGATGGACTGTTAGCTAGTGGTAGTATTAATGTTTGGTCAACATACGGCGGCTTATCACGGATCACTGGTGACCTTGAAGATATTTTTCGGCACGGACTCCGAGAGCAACAGGTTCGCTTTATAGTTTGTCAAATTTATAGCGAGAAACAATTTAGTTTTCGTTTTAAGTCCTGTGCGAGATTCTGATTGAAGAACTTTGAGTGGTTGCGTTTCAATCCCTTTATGCTACTCTAGATCTAGATCCCTATATACAGATCTGATGAGTTGATACATTTATTAACGTTAGGGTGAATATTCTAAACAGGCTGTTTTAAATACTATGCACTACATAACCATAATTCCCACAGGCGAAAAACATACCATATCAACCTTTGTTGATCAAACCCGTATTCAGCTTACTCGCCAACGCAGAAAAAAACAGTTTTTTTAAAAACTAGTCTTCCAGTGTTTTAAATACTATAATACTAATAGTATTATTCAGTGAACTGAAATCAGTTACTGAGTTAGGGTGTTTCGATATGATGAAACCGAAAACAGTTGGGTCTACCAGTTCTGAAGTAAGTTAAATTGATCAATAAGGCCAGATTCACTGAGTTCGAAGGCACTCAAAACTTCAATATAAACTAATTTTCGAGAGTTTGTGAGTTTTGTTGTGTATTGTTGCATTCATGGCATGTATGTCCTTGCATGACTTGGCAATAATCATTATGATAATAGTGTATAAATTAAATAGTATTAAATGAATAGCTATGTTTCATAAAAGGTTCGACAGGAAGTTTGTTTAAAAGTAGTCCCTCTGTCTCTTGTAATAAGTAATTTATTTCAATGTGAAATATTTACTTACTAAAGACATCAATAGAGACTCATCATACAAAATTTTACTGTCAGAACTTTATAGCCTTTCTGGTCCAGTAGATGCATGTATTATGGGTACAAACTCTTGGGTAGAGCTTTTTGTAGCTCTTCCCCAAAGTGGGGAATACTTATGTTGTCATAAAATTCCACTTATAATTAGGCAATCAAAGTTGATAAAAAAAGAATTGAAATTAAAACCTTTCTTGTCAAGGAAGCTTTCAGCCACCAATACAGTAATTGGGTTGCTTTCTATTTGTCCATTCTGGCCAGCCGAAAAGAACTGGTTCTGGCAGGTTAAACGGAACAGGTTGAAGGTGCACATGTACATTTTTCCCGCAATTCCCGCACTTTGGCCAACCAGAGCGGGAGAATTGAGCGGCTCTGATTCCTTAGTAGGGCTATTCTGGCCAGAACCAAATATTTTTTTGAGAACTGATGCATTCTATTTAAGAAGTCTGACTGGCTGGACCAGACAAATGGAAAGTGACCTTAATGTATTAGAATGGAGGAAAGTACATTATTTGCATACACAAGAGGGGCCTCTTGGACCCTCCTGCCCCAACCCTAAATCTTCTCCTGGGTGATATTGAAATTTCAACTGTTTAGATATGAAATGAAATTATTTGATGTCACTGCAGGGTTTGTTTGGTGATAATAGAGACTACACAGAGTTTCTCAGAGGACTGAAGGTTCTTCGACCGGCCAGTATAACAAGTTCTGCAGCACTAAGAACTGCTATAGAAAGTGAAACATTGAATAAGGGAAAAGCCTGGGTGAAACAGTCATTACTGGATCACCGTCTATCACAATACCTCATAAAACTTGTTGAGAACAAGCTGCATTTGGAAGATTGTTATTATGGTTAGTTAAAGCTTTAATTCACACAACATCATTGATTAATAATTATTAACATTAGCTCCAGTTATGTCTGACATCATTGCCCAATGATCATGAGTTGAAACCATGACCTGACAGTTGTGTGGTGTCAGCAAAAAAATACTTGACTTCTGTTGACTTGGCTGTAAAATATTTAGTGTGTGTCTTGCTTAGGGTCAGGGGGAGAATCATATTTAAAATAATAAGAATAATAAGGAATCCTTTTGCTAAAATGTAATGGTGGGAAGAGAGGTTTTTCTTGTTTTAAGAACCCTTGCTTTAATGACTGACCATATAGAAATCTAAAATATCCCCACTTGGTGTTAATATTACTCTATCGTGAAAAACCAGTTAAAATACAGTATTTAGCATGCAGGATTTGCTGGCACTTGTGCCTCAATGTTCTATGATACTGATTTTTAAGATACTGTGTTCAAGACACATATTATACAGTTTTGGAAAGATTTTGGCAGGTTTTGGGTTAGAAAATCTGACTTCAACCAACTTTTGCAGTTGTACGATATCAATAAAAGTTTTTTAAAGAAAAACTATGAAAACTTGGGTTGAGGGCTTTTTCAATGGTTGGGTACTTAATATAATAATTTTGATGGTGCTATATGTACATATTAGGTATAATAAATGTATACAGTAGTTATCTAAAAATTAAAAATTTGTTCATGTGTAACACTGATGAAACTAAGTATGTACCTGTAGGCTCAGAAATATAACAGACAGTTTAAAGATGTGTAGTTATTATTGTTTACGATTTATTGCTGAGTTTTCCCTGTTACTGTTTCAGGTCATGCATTTTTGAGAAGCAAGCCTCACTTTGATGCCCTGTGCACCTGTCTGAAGGCCATTGAAAGGAGCAACCCTGGCCTGCTGTCTGAGGTGGACCACACCCTGGTGAGCCAGTTGTGATCAGCAGTTCATCGATTCCTATTCCCCCCTTGTGATAGCACTAGATCAGATGGGCCAAAGGGAGGTTGCACTTACTACCAAACTCAAACAAACACTCTCACTTAGAAAAATTGCGAGTTAAAATAGAAGCTAAACTGAAGAAAAGAAGAAGCTACAAATAATGGAGTTAAGATTACTGATGAGTATTGAACACAGGATACTTACACTCCAGTCCTATGTACATACTATTGCTAACCCAACACTCAATTTGCTGCCAACCACTCAATATGATTTTATATGTCCCAGTCCCTTGTCTCAAAAAACAACAAAAGAAAGTAATCCTGAGCCCAACCCTTCGGAATATTTAATGGTGGTCATAGAAATCTGAACCCCAAAAAGTGGGCACAAGTTTGGACTCCACCTTCTTTTGACCCATCTGACCCCAGGGGGCCCACTCTGATATTTTAATGATGGGGGGAGGGGGGGCGAGGGATTTTTTTGGGTCTGATGTTTTAGCCAAAAGGGATTTTTTGGGGTCTATGAAAGATGCTGGGATTTTTTTGGGTCGCAGAAAAACACAGGGATTATTTTGGGTATTGTATCTTTCATCAGCTCAAATCAACAATAATATAATCACAATTTACTGCTGATGTGGGATTTTTTGGGGTATGCTAGAAAAGTAGGAGTTTTTTTGGGTAGACAAATTCTGAAGTTGGGATTTTTTTGGGTGTAAAATATGAACCTCTGTTGGACCCCCGTGTCATTAAAATATCTGAGTGGGGCCCCTGGGCATCTGACTCAGTGCTATCCATCCCCTGGGCTTCATCTAGCTGCTGTGCTTGATTGCTGATTCCTTACAAGTGGTGGGTCCAGGGGGCTCACACTATTTGATTGAATCCCCTAAATTCAAGAGAACTGCATATATTAAACATTTAGATTTTGGTGAATGCAGCAGCATATTTTATTTGTTGAAAATGTAAAACTGGACCTCCTAAAGTTATTCAAAATGCACCTGTTAAAATCTTGGACCTGCGGAAGATCTCCCAGAAGGCTTATTTTATTCTATATGACAGTTTTGGATGAAGGTGTACTTGATTAAAGAAGTTAGGGCTGGGATTTCACATTAACAGACTGAAAAATAACCATTAGAGTTTGTTTTTTGTATGGTATATTGTTTGAAAAGTTCCATTTTGAAGGAAATGTCCTTTCTCAAGTCTAGGGTGTGTGAAGAGCCCAACTGAATGAGTGACAAAATGCAATGTTGATAACGATGTAATTTTCATCAGTCCCCACTCTAAAACTATTAAAATTACCTTTGTTGATAGTTTTCCTTAATTATAAAATTATATTTAAATTCATGCAATATCTAACTTGAGTCTGTGTAGAGGGTTTCCAAGTGAAGGGGCACTTTTTCTGTTAGCTAACTATTTTTCAGTACTGTTGTCAAGGTATAGACATAGTGGCAGTATTTGAAATGCAATTTGTACACATGTATTTAGTGTGCTTGAGTAACATGTATTCACATTTTTGTTTAATTTATTTCATATGGTTTAATTTACTTGTTCTCTTCAGTTAAACAAGGGAAAATACAGTGAAAAGTATTTATTTCAAGAGGAATATCTAAAAGCCAACAATTTTAATGGCCAAGACTTTGGACAAGCAGAAGGAACAGACAGTGAAGTGAGCGCGAATGGAGTACGTTCAGTTACACCAAAAATAGTTTACTCCGACAGTGCTGGAAGTGATAGTAACAACGAAACTGTTGGTATGTCTTCTCAGGACTCTCCACAAGGTTTATACATCGACATTCAGGGGTCACCTATTGAAATAGACAATAATTCATCAGGAATTCACACAACAAGCCAGAATCTTTCTAGCTCACCTAAGGACTCGTCAAGCAGTAGTCCTGAATCAAATGAAGGTTTTGTTACAAGAGAGAACATGATTGCTGCAAGACAGAATCTGCATTTGCACGGACTAAGAATTGTTGAGCCAAAGAAGAGCAAACGAGGTATAAATCAAGCTACTTTGGCTCAGGCGGCACTCTCTGCTGTCTTGGAGACAGAGGAGACTCCAAGCTCGGAACAGTGGTTTGAAGGCCAAAATAAAGGATCTTTAGCAAGAGAAAGACGGTCTAGTAGCTTTGATGATATACTTGTAATTAGGAGGAAAGAACCTGATCAACAAAAAAATTGTGCTGAAATGTCATCTAAACCATCAACATTACCGCGTAGTAAAAATTCAGAAAATATTACAAGAACTGCTGTTTCACTTGCTAACACCAGTATTAATGCAGAGATTAGGCCAGTCGTTTCTGATTATGAACTAAAGAAGGCTAGAGGACACACTAGATCAAAATCGGATCAGATTAGGGCGACAAGGACTGGGAAGGAAGTGCTGATTAAGGAACCTGAAGTAAAAAGAGAGCATTCGACTTCTCTTGGAGAACCTCCCAAGTTGTCAACATCGTTACCAGCGAGTTCAGGTTAGTATATGTATGTATTTATGGAGAGGAAAATTCCCGGGGGAGGGAGGTACTCCCCATGATTGACTATACGGGTATGCACTGGAAGACTATTTGGGGGCTTTTCTTAAAATCATGAGCGTTTTTTTATGCATGGGCGAGTAACCTAGATATGTGATTTTCGTTAACTAGGATTGGTATGGTATGGTTTGCGCCATGTGGTTGGATATAAATAAAGCTGGCGTTTCGAGTGTTAGCATCAGAACAAACTGGTTTGTGTCGCCCCTAAGCTGGGCAGGGTGTGATTTTTTTGTCGATTTGGTCTGGAATACGGTGTTCATATTCTGGAAAAGGGTATTTGTTTCATGGAGAATTAGTGAACCATATTTTTTTAGTTTGCTCTGCATAATGGTATTCATTTCTTCTGTTTGGTATCAAATCACGGATTTTCGGGACTGGAATGGGGTCAGAGTTTGAAAAGAGCCGCACACACCCACCCAAAATATGGTGCAGTTGCCTACTCGCAAGATATCATTTGTGATTGTGAATATTTGGCTTGATTATGGCTGTTTTGGAATTGCTATGAACTTAGAACACCTGCAAGGAATTATGTGAGCACTGGAATTTCAATAATCTTTTGCTGCTCAGTGCAGTCCGGATTTTCCATGTACGGTGCAGAAGGAAATTAGACTTTTGCCACTCAGAAATGTTTAACTTTCGTTTCTGCCACCGCATTGCAGTACATTTCATACCATGTAGTACTGGTTAAAAATGACCATTTAGTACCGCAGTGATGAAACTAATAAAACCTTTGCCATTCAGTGATAACGTTATGGAACTTACTTATCTTGAGACCTTGTGACTAAAGTCGCGGCCTTGATTTCTATATTTTTTCTGGAGAAATTCGTGACAATTTGCATGTTTAAAAACGTTAAAAAATAACACTTTCATGAGCAATTATGATATCTTGCTAACTTTATGTCCTTTTTAACATGTTTTTATTTGTTTAACAGAAGAGTATTTCTATAAGGATTCGATGCTGTATGCAAACCTTATTGAAGGCCAGTCACTGATGAACTATCTGGCAACCCACGATTTCAGTTCTTGTGAACTGGATAAGGTACAGACCCGAGTGAACAGTCACTTTTTACTCATTTCTACCTTAGTGAAAAACGCAACACATTTCGGATGTCGCGAGAAAAAACATGCCGCAAGAATTTGATATCGCGAAAATTTTGTGACAATAAATTCAAGTTTATTTTCATAACAAATCATGTATACTTCCTATTCGAACAAGCTTTTTTAAACAGTTTGACTTTGAGTTATTAAAAATCATCAAATATTTGATACTCATTTGTTTTCTTTTGCACCTTTTGTTTTTGATAACAACGGGGATTTCGTTAAATGACCCAATCTCTAATAAAGGAATAAAACAGCGTCGCGCGTGTATCCAACACGAGAAAGCGTTGAGAGAAAACGAGGCGAAGCCGAGTTTTCTCTCTGCTTTACGAGTGTTCTGCCGCGACATAGCATGTTTCTAAAACTGGATATAAACACAAGCGACACTGTTTTATTCCTTTTAGAAAATAGCTTTTAGAAAAT
>JAOBYH010204860.1:0-10199 GCA_025403525.1 Umimayanthus kanabou | reverse complement strand
ATTAGGCCTCAGCGATAATCGTACTCGGGCACCGTGCTCGGGCACCAAGTGTGAACACAGCCTGAGTCCCAATGTGAACACACCTTTTTTTCAAGTACCCACGCAAGAATTTTGGCACTGTGGCCGTGCCCGAGTACAAGGTCTTGACCTTGTACCGAGGCAGTTAAGTGATGTTGATATCTTGGGAACTCCGTGTCTGAACACAACACGATTTGGTGCCGGTGCCCAGGCACTAGTGCTCGGGCACCAAGTGTAAACATAGCCTTACACTGATGCAGTGTAAGATTATTTAATATTGAACACAGAAATGATTCTTTTTGCTTGCAAATTAATTCTTACAAAGAGGATGAATTCCCTTCTGTTAAAGCTGTTCATTTTGTGCAAAGGTGTATTTTGAAGTTATTGTTAGTTAGTCAGAAAACAGAAAAATTAAGTATTATTTTCAAAGTTGAACATTTTAATTAAAAACCGTTTCAAAATTTTGCTTTTCACAGTTTCCTACTTTTCAAGACCATTGGTTGTTGTATGTGCTCTGACTGGGGAATAACATTCACAATTTTCATTTAAAATGTGACCTCGTGATTATTTCATTGACCTTGAAGCATGACATTATTACATTGCTGCACAAAGGAAAACTTGCCAAATTATCTTTTTATTTTTTTAAATTTCTAAATATTAAACATGAACATTTGTCTTTAATAGAAATAAGCATTTCTTTTCATTATTGAATGAAAAATGCTCTTATGATTTGAGTTACACTTAATCAGCTTTCTACTTCATATTTGCTGGTTCATATTTTCTTTCCAAATAATGTACAAATTATAGTAAACAAGTGAGAATGAAGTATAGACTGATTCAGTTTATTAATAATTACCGAGAATATGGCAAAGCGCAAGTTAGGCCACGTGTATAGCCTCTTATTTAAACGCGATGATGTAACCATAGCTCAAAAGCTTAATGTAGCCTTTGTGAGTTTTTTTAATTTGTTATATGTTTATATGGTTTGCTTTTATTGCTCACTGGTTGAGATAGAAGGGGTGAAGGGAACACTTAAAAGAGTACCTATTTCGAGGTTAACAGTGGAGAAAGGGGCGGGGGGATAATGGTACTCATTTGAAAGAACACTCATTTCTTACTTCAATTCCCTTTTGTTGCTCTTAGTGGAGGGTACCCTATATCTTTTTCGTGACACGTGATTGGGCGTTTTATTTATCCGTGATGCGTGAAAAAAGAATTTAATTCAACGTGACTCGTGAATCCTTTATATTTGCGTCCTCGTGATTAGCATTTCGTGGTCGAACGTGATCCGTGAATCGGGTAGTGAATTACACGTGAAACGTGGCTGTTCTTATACTTTTTTTGAAAAATGTGAGTGATTCCTCCACGTGTAGACCGTGTAGTGCGTGTAGCCCCCGTCTCCCGCGCGATCAACACAGAATCTGGACGCTCTGCCTTTCAATTTTACGCAATTCATGCGTGAGTACTTTATCAAATGACCTTTGGAATTTGTATGTGTTTGTTTTTTGGAAGCGGTAGCCAAAAACTTGCGCACCAGATGATGCAGAGAAGAAATGTGCCAATGTTTTACAACTTAATCAAATCCTCAGTTCTTTCAGCTTGATTTGCTCTGCATCTGATGACGTCCTATTTGTGAGCAGCGATGAGCAAAAGCAGATTTTTCAAATAACGATTGAGAAGGACGGTGTTGGTCTTGCAGGAAGTGTGGTCAACTTGATTACCTACCCAGCTAACATAACCAAAGTCACCAGCTGCAGCATGTCTGTTGCAAATGGAGAATTGTTCTTCTCTTCTGAAGGACCGCACGGAGAGCTTTTCAGGGTAAACCTCGAGTCACTGATTGTCGTCTGTGTGATGCGAGCTTCTGCCAGTTCCGAAGTACATGGTATCGCCCCATTTAAGCACGGCATTGATTTCTCTGATCCCAAGTCACATCAGGTAAAGCATTACAGTCCTACGAAGGGGGTTTCGGTCCTAGCAGGAAATGGAACAGAGGGAAGAAGGAGAGGGAGTGCGAAGTCCTCCAGCTTCATGCAGCCAACTGGCCTCTGCTCCGAGTTAGAGTCCAACCCATTCGTCTGTGATTCACAAGTTGGTGAGATTTCGATCATCGCAGGACTGGACGGTACTTGCGACTTACTCTCATCTATTGGTAAGATCTACTGTTCGTTCGGCGTTCACAAGAAACATCAGTCGATGGCGCCATTGCCAATCCAAGAGTCAGAAGAAAGACTGCTAGTTACATGTATATCAAGCACACGGTGGATGAGATCAAAGCGCTAAATGGAAGAAACACCCCAAATGGTCCTGACGGGGCTGTTGCACCCAAGACAGCTGCTTCAGTCCAGAGGATCGCAGATAACGTGACAACTTTGCACAAAAACATTCACCTAGAGAACGCAGATTTCAGTGTGGATTTAGAAAGTTGCATGACAGGACAGGTCGAGTCTCTCCATGCCACCCATCACCACAAACATGAAGCAGGTGCTCACGTCATTGACTACGCCACGGCGTTTGGTAACACTGTCAAAGAGGGCCTGAAACGAATGACGGTATTGGGTGTGTGTTACTTCACCTTCTGGGACATCCCACTACTACCACCATTGCCACCTGTGGAAATGACAGAAGAGAACCAGCAATACATGAGAGACTGGGCACGTGATAACGGCAAGTGCGTTCGACAGGGAACCGTGGGACAGGAAACACCTGCTGGAGACAAGGTTGAGTTAAGTGAGACTTCTGCATTTGACGTCTCAAATGAAGTGCAGATTCATAACAGCGATGAATATAGTGACGAAAGCGACAGCGAGGATTTATCATATGAGGACGATTTTTCGGCCTACAACAATTTTTCGTTTCGGAGACCAACACTTTCTGGAAGAAACATCACCATCAATCAGCGGTTCGGTTATTGAGTTTGCTGACTGCTTATGGCGTTAATTACGCTAACCAGTATTTTACATAACATATGTAATTGTATTGAGCAGAGGAGAGACTAAATGAGTGCTCCAAGGTACTCTGCAAATAAAACATGTCATTATATGCCTCCTAAAACACCACAACTACTTAATATCACATTTTACACGATGATAGCTCTATCTGCTTTACATTTTATTTTTGCGTGAACGTGAAAGACTGTGTAATATTCTGTGAAGCGTGAAATAACCAAAAGAATCCTCGTGATTCGTGAATCAAAAGTGGTATAGGGTACCCTCTTAGTGGGTAAAGGGGACGGTCAAAGTTTACTGTAATGCTGAAGTATGCGTTGTGTCAAATCTCCAAATATTTTTTTTAATTATTTGGTATTCAAGTGTTAACTCTTACCTTACCTTTTTAGTGTTGAGGGGATAATTAGCGTTGGTTTTATGGTGTACATGTACGTTACTTTTTGCAGTGAAAGATGCACCGAAGAAGAAGAAAAAGCACAGACTAAAGGACTTTGATAAAAAAGAAAGAGGATCAGACCTCATGGATGAATACACTGAGAGGTCTGTCGAGGAGGAGGTACCAAAAGTGAAGTTGTGCTTTAAAATAGAGAATTTTTTTTTTCAGGAGCACTGTTGTGATTTTTTACTGCATGCAGTTAAGCGTGCAGTACCTGAAGTTGGTGTTACAATTTCCTACAATTAAAACTTTCGAGAAGCAAGTCAAAGTTCATTTACTAGAAATTTCTTCTTATAAGTATAAGCCAACTCTTGCCTTAAAGCTTTTTTTAAAGATTTTCTAGAAATTAATGTTATTAATCTGTCCTGCTACTTTTGTAGAAATAATGCATTTTTTACAACTTTCAAAGAAAATTAATGTATTTATGCTACTGTGTAATCACATTTATTGTGCTATGTTTTATCAAATTTTAAAGTTGTGGGAATTTTCAAAAGTTGTTTCTAAAATGCTTTAAATATCTCTTTAATTGATAGTTTTAAAAACTAAATATGTGACTGCCTATGTGAAGACCTCTAAAATGCAGGAAAAACGCATTTGAGCAATAATTAAACAAAAAAAGAATGCGGCTGCATGTTTGAAAAGAGCGAATACTGCATTTGTCTCCTTTCAAGTTAACACCTAGGTGCATTCGTCTGCATTTAATTTTTTTAGGCAATTGTTGGTGACTGCTTCAGTTGCAATTCAACTACGAAGATCATTCCTCTGATATCCTTTCTTCACCGCAGTTCATATATGCATTTATTTCATATACCCTCATTAGCCGACTTATTACTCTGGATCAGTCGTGTATAATTACATTAAAATCGCATGAGGTTAGGTATGCAGGAACAAAATCGTGTTAGTAAAAGCGGGTACAGATGTTTTGAAAGAGACACAAATCCGCAAGTTTCTCTTTGATTGGGCCCGCGCCAAAATCCGACTGCAGATTTGGTCCATGGGGGACTAAATCGGCTGTTAAACCAAGGTGTAAGGGGCGGAAAGTAGCTAACATCTGGTGGAGCATCTGTGCGACATCCGTGGCCCATAGCTTAGGGTGCGTTCGATTGCCCTTATTCCGTCTATTCCGGAATAAAAATAAAATTTCAAAATTCTCTCCTGATTCGCAGAACAATCAAATATCTAGTTAAAGGTAATAACGAGATATAACTCAGTCTTACTGTTCTTGTAACTTGGCAGGAATTGTAACCAATAAGATTGAACGAAGTTTTTATTCTGTTAATTCCTATTCCGGAATATGGTCAATCGAACACGCCCTCAGTGTATTTACCACGGTAAATAAAGTGCATGTATGTATGTGGACCTCTTAGTTGGGCCTACTTCAGAACCGTTGGTTTCCGTTGCGGGCGGCAGAGTTCCGGCTGGTTATTCAAAACACCGATATTCTACTTGTCAAAAATTATGATATAAATTCAACTGTAGTTGTTGAATCTATTGCCTTTGCCGATACACTGGAAATCCACTGTTTGAAGCAGGCCATACTTGCTTCTTCTACATATTTATAAGTTTCAAAATTCAAAGAAATCAGTTTATTGTCCGGTACAAGAAGTCTTGGAGTACATGTAAACAAATTAAGCCTGTTCCTGTATAGGTCTATTTCAGAATGAACATAATCCCCCAGAAGTTCTACTTGTGCAAAATCCTGAGCATATTGTAAGCTTACCTATGCCAGCTTTTTCACAGCAGCAATCTCCTTATGGTATGCCACAAACAGCAGTATATACACAACCTCAGCAACCCTTCTATATTTTTTCTAAAGCTTACATTTGTTCTTTATGGATCTGTTTCAGAATGAATATAATCCAGCGCAAGTTGTTGGTGGGCAGTTACAGTTCCGACAAGTTGTACCCCAGCAAGTTCCTGGGCAATTTGCATCCATGCCCTCGCCAGCATTTTCACATCAGCAATCTCCTTATGGTATGCCACAAACAGCAGTATATACACAACCTCAGCAACCCTTCTATATTTTTAAAATACCACAGACTCCAGTGTCTTTGCCACAGCAAAAGCCTCCAAGACCACCTGAGCAGAAACGAGAACGCAAAATCATCCAAATTAGGGATCCAAATCAAGATAATAGAGAAATAACCCAAGAAATGTTAATGCCTGGGGCACAATCTGGAAGTGGCACTCCTAATTCAACACCAGATGTTTCTGGTAGGTTGAGCAACTCCAACACTCCTGTTAATTCTCACATTGATGCTGGAGCTCAGTTTGCAGCGCAGGACGCTGCAACGCTGGCCAATGACAAGCCTTTCTCAAACAAGTCAAGTCCTCAAACCAGCAAACCAGCTTCCCCTGCAGTGACGACTGAAGCGGCTGAAGTGGATGTTTCTGGTACGTCTGAACTTACTCTAATGCTGTAAAGGAAGTGACTGTGTCAGAAGTAGCAACATAGCGTAGAATTTTGCAAAGATCACGATAAAGAATAGACCTTAATGTGTTATACACATTTAGACCTGTTTAGTATTTTTTGTAGAATAGAAAACAAAAGGGCATTTTAACAAATGACAATCGAGCATATTATACACTTTAAATCTAAACTACTGACACTGAATGAAGCACTGAAGCATATGGCTACGATGGAATAAACAGGTAGTGAAATACACTATGTCATTGTAGATATAAATTGACCTACATTGCAGTTATTAAGAGTACACACAAACAGAAAATTGCACAGTTTTTTAGAACAAGAAAACATTCACTCTGTGTTACTTGACTCTTGTGCTTGAAGCTAATATATGGCTTAAACTGCAGCTACAAAGTCCTCTCGCAATAACTCTGTTTTCCTAAGCAATTGTAACTCATTGCAAAGTAAGACTGCAAAATATAACTTTTGAAAATAAGTCACTATTGTGTCCTGAGTGACCTCTGTTAGTGTCATAATTTCTAAAGTGAAAAGAAGCACACTCGCTTCGGGGCCACTACACAAAGCATTTTACGCATTGTCATGCACTCGAGTATGAAATGAATTAATACTTGTAAACAATTCTAGAATGAAAAGAATAGATGACTTACCAGCCGACCGGCTCTAAGGTAGCTAAAGTTACTTGCTTGCCACTTGTTTTCTTCAATATGATCTCCACGCTTCGAAAGACGAAAACAACTGGCGAAACGTGACGCCAAGTAGAAGATCAGACCGCATCAATGCTGCCATTGGCTAAATTTTGAAAACAGAAACTAACAATAGAAAACTGACGAGAATGGTGAATCCCAGTCTCTGTACGAGACTGACTACTGAAGGCAGTTTCCAGCCTCATACTTGGGAAATCCGACGAACAACAAAACACAGTCTGGCCACATCCTCCCCTACTTCAAGGTTTCGTCCTCGACAACCTGCTCTAAAACTATCAAAAACTAAGGAAGCTAGAAAAACTAGTTGCAATCAATGTGCATAAACTAAAACGTAAACAGAACAATCCCGAAGGGACAAAGTCAACATTTTACAGGTGGGTTATGACAGCCTGTTGGGGTTCCTATGCTTTCCTGCGGTTTCCGCTTTGACTTCTTGAGAACCCTAGGGGAGGGGCTCTGCAGGCTGCTGTAGGAGCTCCTCGGGCGCTATCTGTTGGGAAACACTGTTGGAAACAACTGATACAACAGGTTGTAATCGTTGTGGGTCACTGTAGTGATCAGGAGGGGTGGAGAAGGGTTAAGCAAGAGCATGAACTCTCCATCGGTGTCTGTGGAGCCTGTGTTCTAATAGACAAACTGGTTGTTTGGTGCAGTAACATCTGATGGAGGAAGTCTGACATTGGCAGTGGGGTTAGTTGTCAGTGGGCATAGCTGCAATTCGGCAAGATGAGCTTTCCTTAGGTTATTCAAACCATCATAGGGTGTCACACTGTATGGTTCCCCATACTGGGTTGGCACTTCGGTGACTGAACGTTGTCGGCTCCCATGCATCTTGATTTTTGCCTCAGCCACAAACACGTTTGAGTAAGTGCACTTAACTATCCAACTTCAGTGGATGGTGCATAAACCTTAGAGTCATGTGCCGTTTTCCTTTTCTGGGCTGCTTGTCGCAGACGCTCTCCTGCTTTTTCCCAAGCATGCCGTAGGCAGGTTTGGTGCGTTGCTTGCGAGTCAATAACAGGTCTCATATTATGTCTCCACTTTCTTCTCCATCTAGAAGCACACCAACTGGCAATCTCGGGAGTCTGCCGGACAGGAGGTGATAAGGACTGGAGCCAGTTGAGGCATGAGAAGTGCAGTTGTAAGCATACATACTTTGGCAGATGTTCTGCCCAGTGTCATTTTTTCAAAAGGAGGCAAACCTCTGAGCAGATCATGCAGCGTACCGTTAGATCGCTCGCTCTGAGCATTGCCTTCCGGGTGATACGGCGTCGTCCTACTCTTTTGTATGCCATAGATACAGTACAATTCATTATAATCTTACTTTCAAATTTACGACCTTGATCAGAGTGAATCAATCCTCATTAGTATCAGCGGCTTCTTGCAAGTAGGATGGTTCGCTCCAAACCTGGTGACCCATTTCATTGTGCAAGCTGTACATTACTTTCTCTTTCGGAGCTTCAAATACCATAACTGCTTCACTTTCTGCTCCTTTGGATCAGTAATTGATCTATAGAGTAATACATCCTCTTCCTTCAGTCTATTCCGCTGCTTCAGTAATGTGCGAGCTCCGTCAGTCAACTTTTTCTTTTTCTCTGTAGATGGCTTTCTGTTTTTTCAGAAATGCAAGAATGAATTGATGTTTTGATTTGCATGCTGTACCTGAATCAGTAGTTCTGGCCTTGTAGTGGATGGAGATGACAGTGTTGCATCTGATGCATTGCTATTCTTGCTACTTACTCTATTACTCTCACCTACCGTTATGCTGTGTTGTTTGGTTACGACTTGCATCAGAAGGAGCGGTAAAATGCTGGCATTTGCTTTTCTAGAAAAGATCTCCTGTGCTTGAACATTATAGGCGGTCTCGGTATCAGTATTGAGGGAAAGGTGTGATATGCATCAGCGTTGGTATTAGATTTTCCTGAACGATAAACAATGGTGAACTTGAATGATGCAAGTTAAGACGCCTATTGTTCTCCGACGGCTCCCAGCTTCGCACTTTGCAGGTAATTGAGTGGATTGTTGTCTGTGTAAATTCTAAAATCGCTGCCAAACAAGTAGCTTAGGAATTTCTCAATTACTGCCCACTTCAAGGCCAATTAATACAACTTCATCTAGTTGTAGTTCTCCATATTCCGTTCAGTTGGCTTCAGTCGTCTACTTGCATATGATTTGACACACTTTTGTCCCTCCACCTCCTGAGAAAGAAACTGCAGCACCAAGCCCTTGGTGGTTAGCTACCGTCTCAATAATGAAAGGTTGGGAAACATCAGCATATCCTAGCACTGGAGCTATTGCAAGAAAATGTTACAGTGTGTCAAATGCTCCTTGATGTGTAGCTGTCAAGCGTTTTGGTAATAGTGCCGTATGCACCTGTTCTTCAAGTCATGCAGTGGACTCGCTATCTTGTATGAGTCCTTTACAAATCAACGGTAGAAGCTAGCAAAGCCCAAGAAGGAACAAAATTGCTTATGGTGTCTGGTACTTTCCAGTTCCTCACAGCTGATATCTTGTTTTGATCTGTGGATACGCCATCAGCTGAAACTATATATCCCAGATACGAAACTTTGTGTTGCACAAATTTACACTTTTCTGTTTAAATCTTCAGTCCGTGGTCGCTTAATCGAGTCAATGCTTTATCTGGTATTTCCAAGTGTTCTTTAGATGTCTTTGAGAAAATTATAACATATATTGTCATGGTACACCTACGTCAATTGGTAAATCTGGTCATGAAAGCAGTTTTCATTAGTCGTTGGAACGTGGCCATAGCATCACAGAGCCCGAAAGGCATTCGTTTGTACTCAAACAAACCGAAGGGGAGAGTTAATGCATGTAGTCCTTGGCTTGTCATCCTCTTCCACTGCAACCTGGTTGAAACCACTTGAAGGTCCACGGTTGTGAACCACGATGCCCTATTAAAAGCATCCAACAATTCGTCGATCCGAAGCAGCGAGAACGAATCCTGTAAACTCTTGTAGTTTAATTTGCGGTAGTCAATACATAGGCGAAGGCCGCACAAGTACTATAGAGGAGGCGTAGGGGCTGTGGCTCTCACGATTCACTGAGTCTCCAAAGTTTCTGGATGTGGTCTGACTTTTTTGGTCCTTAGTTGTAGCCATTTGTCTTTACTGGTTTTGTTTGGCACTCTCACATCTCAATAGTTTATGGTTTCACCAGGGTGTTCACGGCAATAAGGTTGGATACATGTTGGTGTATAATGTGCTCAATTCGGGTCTTCTCACAACTGCTGACTTCTCCAATCAGCCTGTTACTGTTACAGTAGTTACTGAATTTGGTGAAATGCGTCAGTTTCCCTCTCTGAAACCCAAACAACTTCTCTAGTAGATTTGTTTTACTGTTTCTTAGCGTTGATTGAGTGAAGCCAGACTGCGTCAACCTTGTCGGCAGAATCAGTTCCTTCCCGCATTGGCATTTCCTTCAATATGTTCATCCCAATCAAGCCCGGAACTTCCCCCTTTCTTTTTCTTGTTGGTGGATGGACTGGATCTTTCACGACTAATACTCTTCGACGACCTACCGTGCAACCAAGGGCCTCTACGTCAAGCTCAAAATAATCTCGAATCCAATTGACGCAGTAGTTGTTAGCCATCCGCTTGTTGAGAGCAGTTCTTGTCCTTTTGGTTTGAAATGTTCATTGAAAAACT
>JAOBYH010204527.1:0-10201 GCA_025403525.1 Umimayanthus kanabou | reverse complement strand
CTACATGCCTCAAATTTTGGCATTCAGTTCCTCTCTCGTAACATTAAAGTTTTCAATTCATAACTTTTTTGAAACTACATTGTTATTAAAGATATTTGATGCCAAATTTCCATACAAACTCTCTTTATTTGAGCCACTTTGCCTACCTGTCAAGATGGTGGCCGAAACCGTGAAAAGGCGTATTAGCCTGAGAAATGACTGTTCACGAAACAGGATGGCACTGAGTACATGCTGCTCCCTCAAACAAACTAGGACACTATGTTATACTGACGTTGTTACCATGTATAGGCTAATTACTGCAGTTTGGTTTGCTTGTTGTTGGAATGTAAAAATAAACGACCCTACTCTAATTAACACCCCTCTCCCACAAGGACAAGAAATTAATAAAAGCCCTGAATTTGGTTGCTTGGTCAAGGGTTAGTTAGGCAAAATTTCACAGCCTGAATAAGTCAAGAAAGGAGTAAACCCAATTGCGGGTTGCAAGTTTAACTTGCAATTTACTGCATGCACTCCCTGAATTCTCACATACAGAAAATCAAATCTTAACATAAAAGATTGTATTTAGACTTGTATATTCTTGCTTTACATCAGATTTTCTTTTGCAACTCACTTTTTAGATTATGACTTTTTCTAGCGAATACTGGGTTAATAAATACACTTACGCCTGCAGATTTGACCAGTTATTGCACTATAAACGATGTTAAAAAGTTTTTAGAAAGAGTTTCATGGAGTTTCCTTTCAAGAGTTGTACCTTGTATATCAAATAGTTGATTTAATATACAGTGGAACCCCACCTTATGACCACCTTTTTAATAAGAGCGCCTCGTTAATTATTATGACCACTTTCTTTTGGCCCGTCATGCAAAATGACCATACATTTTCTTATAAAAACACCCCGTTGAAACTACCATTTTATTTTGGCACAATGGTTGTCCTATTAACAGGTTCCACTAGAAGCAATAGCAAGTTTTCAAAACAAAAACACAAGAACCATTCACATGCCAGTTGCCTTGGGCTTTTAAATGTCCCAGGCAATTATTTATAAATATTTGGTACATATCAACTTGCCTTACAGTCATTTCGTCTAAACTGCAGGCTTATTACAAATATCAGGGCTATCCGAATTTAAGAAGTAAACTAGAAATTGTAATCTTTAGAGTAGTAATACTATTGCGATAACAAAAAATTGTGGCTCAGTTGACCACTGGTAGAACAAAACATCTTTATTGATTTCCAGTTTCTATGTGGATAAGCATGTAGTTGGTGGTAAACAAATCAATTTCCCACTTAAACTCTTAGTAAGTGATAAAAATGATCAATCTTGATAATTTTCTGCAGCTGACAAGTGATACTGATCATTTTTAGCTTTTCCAGTATAAATTTCTCATCAAGACAAAATTTAATTTTAACAAGGAGCCACTCAATTCAAACAAAATCATAACATGTCAGCCTCACAGATCTCCTTTATCCTTCTGGCACACCCTGTCAACCAAAACCAATGGAGGCAGACTTATTTCTTTATCTCGTATGGTCATGTTTCTTCAAGGATCAAGTTGCAAAAGTCAGGAGTGTCAGAGCTGTATGACTCAAGTTGTTTGAACATGACCAGACTTGATCATAGCAAAATGTACCCTGAAAAGCTTACAAACCTCTTTCATCATGTAAAAAAATTAGCTACAGCTTCAAATCAATTCCAAGAGATCAAGTCCAGAGGTCGGGAAGCAGCTAGATTTTAACAAAAATGATATATAATAGTTGAGCAGTTGGAAACAAATTCCACAACTGACACGAACTGACGAAGCGAGATCTTGTAATAACAACTATTTTATTTTAATTTTATAGCAGTTTGCAAAGTCACAAGGCTGATCAAATTTACACAGGCGAATTATCCCCTTTTACAATACACTGGCTTGCAATATATACCGGTAAACTTGGGTAACTCTATTAAACTCACCGTTGGTACATACTCGCTTGGGAATTTATTCGTCGTGTACGAGATCAGTAGACAGGTCTTACCCACAGCTCCATCACCAACCACCACGCATTTTATAGTTTGCATGATTCTGTTTTGATGAGAAATCGGTCCAAGTTTGAAATTTTTATCCTTCGAAGGCAGATTCCCTCAAAATGGTGAGAACCCTTTGGTATAAATACCTGTAAATGAAGAGGCAAAGAACGATGGTTGTTCACTCCATAGCAAAAATTATAAGCTTTGCAGATGTTTCTTGCAGGCAAAAACAGTGTCTGCAATATTAACATGTATTAACACAACTTCATGAGAAAGGCTAGTTTATCTACTTTCCGCCAAAACTATTTCATCCACCGGTAAAGTGCTGAAATACCGACACAAACATCAATCTTTCACCTCTCGAATCGAAACAGATAATTATACACAACACTGAACCAACTTGCGAAATTCTAAGCAAATCTATACTCTTATTCACTAGTCATTTGAACCTATGAACTTCGCCAACATACACCGCAGTAAAGAACTGAGTACTATAATTGTTTCTTGTAATATATGAACAAATGAATGAAGCTATCTAACTTAGTTTAAACTCTCATGTTGTCTCTCTTCAACAAGCCACTATATGACCACCAATGGCAGAGAATATATTATACTCCAGATAGAGATCCATGGATCAGGAGCTAGCAGAGAGGTTTTTGCAGACGTAAAGATAATCAGACGACAAAACAAGTTGTATCTACCTACTAACAAATACGAGAAGCTGCCAAAGGAAGTAAATTGCTGGCTAAACTAGTAATAAGTATGGCGGGCAAGAAGAGCTGAGAAACCACATGCAAATTCAACCTGCCGCTTTCACAACGCCAACCAACTTCACTTTATCTTTGAACAATTCTCAAGCTCTTATGAGGTAACACCAACCTGTAGACAGTAGAACAAACTTTCCTGTTGTTGTAAGGCACAAAATCGAGTCCAATTACCAAAGATTTCACTGTTTCCCTCAAAATTTACTTGTCTTCGCACACGTCCGGCGTTCCAGGGGCGTTGGTTTCCATGAGTTTGCGGGGGGCCCAGGGAGGGCGAGCATTGGAACGAGGCTTATATCCATTCTCCCGTTCCAATTATATCTGACATTCTGATTGGTTGTTCTAAAAACGTCACTGGGAGTTGACAAAGTGAGCCAATAAGAATTGTTTTTAGATTAGAAATCTGCAAGAACTAAATTTAGAAGGGTATAAAAACTGGTCCAAATAGAAATCGTCAGAAGTGCGGAGAATGATTCATTTCCGGATGTGTGAAAGCTTATAGTCATCGTGGCGTTTTAGGTTTATAAATTTTACAAAACCAAAATATGAAAATATCCCTATAAATGCCATAGTAAAACTTTGTTTTGAAAATGCCATCGTGTACATGAAGTATTTAAATCACTAAATGCGTTTTGTTTGTACTTTAAAATTTATTAAACAACAGAAAAAACCCAATTATGATTGCATACTCCAGGGTTCAGGCCTCAGAAAATTGGACCCTGCAGCAGAAATAATTTTAATTATTCTGTTAAAACAGAATCTGATAAATAATAAAATTCATATTAATTGTAAATGTAAAGACTAAAACTAGTAAAACTAAAAGTGTTCCACATTTTAAAGGAACATGATTACTTTTTTTAAAATTGATATTGAACAATGTGCCCACCCAGTTATATATATAGAGTGTAGGTCCTGGAAGTAAACTCTGAGGCTGTAGCAATGGTAAAGCTTTCGACTTTTATTTCAGTCTTCATCAGTACCTATATATATATATATATCGTAAAAGTATGCTAAAATGGATAAAAAGGTAAACTCGTAAAATCTCCTTAAAATCTCAGTGACTCGAGTTTCATGGTCAGCTTTTGCTGCCGATCATCAGACAATATATATATATATATATTTGATGCAAAAGTTTTGCAGCTTGGATAAATGCTGTGAAGGAATTATTGTTGTTGTCACAAGCTTCTTTGAAGCTTGTAACAACAAGAATAATTCCTTCACAATATATATATTTGTATTAGTCAAATATTTTACTGATCCTGCAATCAACTGGCCCAGTTTTTTGTTTGTATTTGGCAATGAGTTGCAAGTTTATAACACTGGGCTTTTCTGAAGAAATACAATCTAGGTTAATATATCAAAATCACATTTTAAGAATGCCTTGACAATTATTTCAGGTTTTGTTTTATACTCTTCAATTCAAATCTGCCAAAAATAGCATTTTTCTGATTGGTTGGCTTTAGTATAATTTATTTTCAAATTGAGCCGAGTCTGTTTATGTTAATTCTTTACCAACTAACAATGTGTTGTAAGCAATTTTTGATGTTATTAATAGCCAAATTTGTGTGACAGTCCCAATCATCAGAACAGGCTGTTTAATGGCTTAACTTAGCAGGGGAAGATCCACAAATTGTGAAAGGGGGAGGGGGCAGAAAAATGTTTCGGTGTGCTCCAAAATTATTAGTCTTTTTTTAGTATTTATTTTATAAAATGTTTTCAAAATCGCAGATGAAGGGGAGGCCAGATCTAGAGCCATATCTGCACCTCTGGTCCCCTGAATCCACCAATGTTTTAAAATAAAATCTGAAACACGTTTTTTGGGGAAGGAAGGGATTACGACAAAAATCTTATGCATATAGACTTAGATATGCAATGGGTTTATTTATTTTTTTGTATCTTTTTTACAGGGGGGGTTTAAATACAGGATTTTACAGTATCGCAGGATCCCCTAGGAACTCATACCTCCACTATCTCATTTTATTTTTACCACCTTCAAATACCTGGCCCAGCTCCCTATGTAACAGTCGTCAAATTTAGTTCACTTTTTTCTTATAAATAGAATAGTTCAGAATAAGATTTATGTAATATACTGTAGTTATACAGGCCTGTAGCCAGAATTTTTCATGGGGAGGTGCATACCTCAACAACTGGGACCAAAAAATTAATTTTGTAATGAGAGGCTATGCAAGTGCCAAAGACACAAGGCTTTTAGGGGGGTCTGGTGGTATGCTCTCCTGGAAAAATTTTGAAATTTGAGATCTTCAAATTGCTGGAAATGCATTGGAATAATGTCAATCCTACCCTCACCACGTTACTCTATATCATTGTAAATGCTTTACAATCCCACCAGACGGACCTTTTAGGCTCCTGGGAGGGTTCATGTACACCCCATGCACCCCCCTACCTATGGGCCATTTATATAAAGTTGAATTTAATTGAACTTTAGAGAAGGAAGGGGTTGAGAAGTTCTTGGGAACAAAAAGGACAAGCAAGAAAAAAACAACAAAGAAAAAACATTTACAATAACTAATATTAAATAATTATAACAATAATAATATATAAAAAAATAAAACACTCCACATGAAGCTGTGCTTCATAGTATTATTGTTCACATATTTTATTTCATTTCCAGTATTCATTATAAATAAATAAACACTTGAAATTAAATATATAATTACAAACTAAAGAGAAACTTGAGTGATCTGGGTTTACTCTACTTTACATACTAAACATTTCCTCAACGATCTTGGACTTTATGACTGACATCTGGTAAAAGAATCCTTACATATACATACATATTTACATACAATTCCCGTACAATTCTGAGTGCTAATTAAGCCATAGTTTTAATAACTTAATGCTACTCCATATTGAACTTAGATGGGATAACTTATGGTTTAATTCTCCTCATCTGCTGTAAGCTGATCTAGACAGGAAGTGCCACAGCTTGATGGTCTTTCATGAACTTCTCAAACCTTGCATTTTCCAATGCAGTCATTAGCTTGTTCAGTGCATATATCTGTCATGAAGAGAAAAAAAAGTATCAGTGACATATTATAATGTACAGTTCATGGTACTTTTCTCCTAAGATTTAAATTACCAAATAAATACAGGTCTAACAAGGTCCAGTTGTTCAAAAGAGGGTTAAATATATTGATTAAGAATTACCAGGGTTAAATTGTCTTCATAAACTACTCCAAGGGAAACAGTCATCACGACAGCTTGAATCACAGGTAGCCCAAGTTTTGTATGCAAATATAGTATAAATATATAGTTCTGCCGTTGCATCATATTTTGGGTGGTTATAAGCAGGATGTTTTTAAGCCAACGTATTAATAGCAACCATCATTTTAAGCAAATCTATGTGAAATAATTATTAATTATGCCATGTATTGTTCTAAAAAATAGTTGAGTTCATCAAACACTAGTCGGATGAAGGAATGACAACAATTATTTAACACAAGTATGCAAACTTTAAGGTAACTGATGAATTCTATTTTTTCTGGAGCATTATACATGGCATAATTCAAATTCCCACACATTCCCTTAAAATCCTCAAATAATGCTCCCCGGGGGGTACTCCCTTTTGGGGGTTGTAATCGGCGATTTAGTATTTTTTAGGGGTTGTTCAAGCGAAATCTATTAAAAAAAATAAAACCGGTATTTGTTAGGGTATAAAAACTTTGAGTTATCAAGGGTATAGCTCTTTTGAATATGTTTCTTTAATAAACTCCGGTTTATTGGTATTTTTTAGGTTAATTTTTGACCAGGGGGTATGTTTTAGGGTGCACAAATTTTTATGGCTTAGTATTTTTAGGGTAGTTTTCTAGGATTTCTGATGGTCATCCCTATCCTTTTTACCCCAAAGTACCCCCCGGGACAATGCCCCGCTTGATGCAAAGGCAGAATTATTCATACCTGTGCTCAAATCAGTTAATAACGAAGTAAACCAAATTGCTGGTGAAAATGTCAACCCAGACTGGGACAATATGTGACACCTGCTGTTCTGAATTTCTAGGGGTCAGAGTTTTTGAGACACTTGACTATTTGAGATTCTCAATAGAAACAAAAGTCTGAGTTTTTGAAGGTCAAGTTGGTCTGATTTTAAGGGCCCGAGATTTTTGAAAGACATTTTCATACACTTCCATAATTTTCATGGGATCTAAGATTTTGTGACTCCCTTAATTCTGAATTTCTTGCATTAGGGGTCTGAAATTTTAAGACACTTTAAACTGATCTTAGTTTTCTAGAGGTCTGAGGTCACAGATTTTAAGATTTAAGTTTTTGAGACATCGAAAAACACCTTTGACCTATATCGTGGCTTTAATCTGAACTAATGTTAATCCATTAAATATGATATTCATATGACAATCAATTTAGAGATACATGTAACTTATCTTATCAAGAAAATAAAAGTGATAAAAGATATCAAATTATGACAAAAAAAACAAGATTATGGTCCACCCTGATCTGATTAGGAGTTCAGTGCAAAATTTCTAAGCCTTCTTTTAACTTTCATTGCACAGCCAGATAACAGCATACAAAAAAACCCAAAATAATTTCGAACAATTCTAAAAATTGTTTACAAACTTCAATTCGTTGCCGCTCCTTTAGTTGTACAACTGACTCCCAGGCTTTCTTTTGTTCATCCTTCAATTCCTTTTCTTTCTTTTTCCTCTCTGTCATCTTAAGTTTGTGGTCTATAAAAGAAATTTATATAATTATATGGTTTGATCGATTCCAGGATTAATAAATTCATGGCATGTTTTTGCCATTAACGTTGGGTGTAAAGCTGACATTTTGAGCACTAACATTTCATCAAAGCAAACTGATGTAGTAAGTGAAATACAATAAATTAATTTATATAAACCAAAGTGCAATATCAGCATCTGAGGAGTGCTGGGCAAATCAAAATAGGCTCACTACAACCTCCCATAATCTCACTTTTTGGCTTCTTATTTCAAGTCCACTCACCCTCCCATTCTCCAACTTTTCATGACTCATCTCCAGCACATTAATTATCACCCTTCTATTCTAACCTCATATCTCCAGCCCACTCACTCTCTCATTCTCACACTTTCTCACCTCCCATCTCCCGTCCACTCACTCTCTCATTCTCCCACTTTTCACCTCCCATCTCCAGCCCACTCACTCCCTCACTCTCCCACTTTTTCACCTCCCATCTCCAGTCCACTCACTCTCTCATTCTCCCACTTTTTCACCCCCCATCTCCAGCCCACTCACTCTCTCATTCTCCCACTTTTTCACCTCCCATCTCCAGCCCACTCACTCCCTCACTCTCCCACTTTTTCACTTCCCATCTCCAGTCCACTCACTCTCTCATTCTCACACTTTCTCACCTCCCATCTCGAGTCCACTCACTCTCTCATTCTCCCACTTTTTCACCTCCCATCTACCGTCCACTCACTCTCTCATTCTCCCACTTTTTCACCTCCCACTTTTTCACCTCCCATCTCCAGCCCACTCACTCTCTCATTCTCCCACTTTTTCACCTCCCATCTCCAGCCCACTCACTCTCCCATTCTCCCACTTTTTCACCTCCCATCTCCAGCCCACTCACTCTCTCATTCTCCCACTATTTCACCTCCCATCTCCAACCCACTCACTCTCTCATTCTCACACTTTTTCACCTCCCATCTCCAGCCCACTCACTCTCTCATTCTCACACTTTTTCACATCCCATCTCCAGCCCACTCACTCTCCCATTCTCCCACTTTTTCACCTCCCATCTGCAGTCCACTCACTCTCTCATTCTCACACTTTTTCACCTCCCATCTCCAGCCCACTCACTCTCCCATTCTCCCACTTTTCACCTCCCATCTCCAGCCCACTCACTCTCCCATTCTCCCACTTTTTCACCTCCTATCTCCAGCCCACTCACTCTCCCATTCTCCCTCTTTCTCACCTCCCATCGCCAGTCCACTCACTCTCTCATTCTCACACTTTCTTGTCTGCCATCTTCAGCCTACTCACCCTCCCTTTCTCCCTTTTCTCACCTCCCGATTCTCCAGTCCACTCTACCACATATGTTTAAAAATGAGTTACTCTTACCTAATGCTGTTAATCTTGAGTTAATTGCACGCTGACTCTGAAATTAAGGTTTCATATATTATTTAGTCATCAGTGGTTTTCTTGATAAAATTATAACACAAACTTTAAACTTTGTATGTCTGATTCGTGAAAATTGTTTGACTTAAAATTTATAGTTAAATCAGTTGCAACGTATAAAATAATGTGATGTTGATAATTTGGTTCCAAAAACATCCCAATCTACCCTGTAGGCTAAGCCTAGGAATGATGAATGGTCTTTGCAGACATATGTGAGCAGCTGGTAAGCAGCATATATTTTTCTTGCGACTATGAGCATTATTGATCAAGCAGCAATTGTAAAACAACAAGAGACTATACACATAGCCTAACTCAGGCCTTGCAGTCTAGATCTAGACCAACTTTATACTGTAGTGATTATTTAAAATAGACTGGAACAGTGCATAATTCAATGTCACTTATTCACTGCAATTCATACATTACTTAAGCTTGGTAAGGAAATATGAACCAGTTTACTTGAAATGAAACAGATCCGATGCTGCAAGTAAAAGAAAATGGCTGGCAAGTTTTTGGTAGATTGTTTATATCATATTTATGTGCCATAACATTCTGATTTCTGTTGATATACCATTTGATTTTGAAGTGATAATACTGGTAAGTGAGAGAAAGAAAAAAAGTCAATTTGCTTCAACAAGAAAAAAGAAAGAAAGGGTCAAAATGCATTCATGGGGTATCAAACTTGCAATTGCATCTGTTGATTCGAAGTCTGATGTCCCAACCATGCGCCAACCATAGCACTACTGAGACACCCATGGTAACCCGGACTTAAATTGATCTAATGTAATGCATGCACTTGACAATCACGGTGCAAAATATTTTACAAGGAACATCTGGAGCCGAAACCTGAATTTGGCGCCTTCTGGCCTGAGTAAAAATGACACAAATACTATTACCCTAATTGCTCGTGTATATTTAAGTCAAGGTTTTGAGACGTGAAAATTGGCCTAAAAACTGACCTCGACTTACACATAAGCAAAAACTAAAATGACAGAGTATTAAAAAAGTATCGATTTTGGACCCAAAAATGGGGCTCGACTTATACACGGTATCGACGTACACATGAACAAATACAGTACTATATATTTAAACTTACCTTTACATCGGTCAGTGACGGGATATACTCTACCAGTTTCAGTTGTTCTGTGATAAGATAAGTAATGCAAAATATTTAGAAATATCAAGATATTTAGCAACTACCACCTTTGAGTAAGTATCCACCCCTGAAGGGGAGTTTTAAAATTTCCAGCTCACAGGGCTTGTTATTTATACAGCTTTTGGACTGGGCCATTAAACTTGAAAA
>JAOBYH010204415.1:4712-17315 GCA_025403525.1 Umimayanthus kanabou | reverse complement strand
CCACCCACCCACCCACACAGACACACAAACACACAAACATACACTTACACACCCACGCACGCACGCACACACCACACACACACACACACTCACACGACCTAACGGCATAGTTAAAAGTAACTCTAATTCTTTTTTGTGGGGTTCTGTCAACACGTCGAAGCAGATGTTACAAATGTTAAGCTTATAATTTATATAAAAATTAAAATAACATGTATACTGACGTCAAGTATTACACTATTTTATGCCACCTGTCTATCTGGTATGATGAATACCGTCTATAAAAGAGCCGTTAAGTAATCTCGCCAATGGAACTCTGCAGTAACGCTTTTGAGTTGTTGGGCTGTCCAAAGATGCTCTAAAGCGCTTTGATCTATGCAACAGTCTCTTGAAAAACTAAGATCACATTCTCCAAGTTTAAACTCGTAGTTGCGAGGTTGAACTGTTGAGCTGTTCAAAGTTTGTTCTAAGGCGCTCTGATCTATGCAAGAATCTCTTTAACAACTGAAATCACATCCTCGTAAGTTTAAATTCTATCACAAATGACGAAGTTACGCTTTTGAGTGTTGGGCTGCTAAAAGCGGTATGCTCAAACGCGTTCTGATTTATGCAAAAATATCTTGAATAACTGAAATCACATCCCCTAAGTCTAAAATTCTGTCACACATGATGCCATAATTAAACGAGAAAACAAACTTATAGTTCTCCCTACCTGATTAAGAACCATCTTTTCTTTAATATTGCTTCAAAATTTCAAATATCCATTTTATGTTTGTTCCCGCTACGTAATTAGACGTTTATATTAGAAACCATTTGTAAATCATTTAAGCAGATTTTAATGCAGTCCCTTTCACTCCTCTTTACGGCGCTATATAAATTAAATATTATGTTGTATTTACCAATTTGTAAACGTTACATGTTAAACAGTTTACCCTGTAATTTTTGGATTGTAATTCATTTTTTCTTATTTGCGAAAACGTCTTACAAACTTTTTAATGTAACTTTCAGTATTTTCAGTACTTTCAGTACTTCTGTGCACTTTAAAAAGTAAACACACCACTATTTTACGTAAAAAGTTAAACATCGAGACGAGGTTATTTATCGGAGTAATTTGCTTGAGTAAACTAGTGTTTACTAGTCAATGTCTTTGTTGTTGGTGGTGGTGCAATTTTGTTGTTGTTTCGTTTACTTCTGCGACTCTTACGACTAGTGTGGTCTTATAGTTTGTCTTTGTTGCTGCTGTTATTGTCACTGTAATCGGCCTCAGTACTGTTGATGTTGCTGTTAATCGTTAGCACACTATTAACCTTAAACGCTTGGTTTTGCATATTTTCACACCCTATAGAGTGTCACGCCGGTTAAAGAAGAGAGGGGTTCAGATTTTCTCTGTGGGAGTGGGTCGATACTTCAATATAAAGCAACTCGATAGAATGGCTTCCAAACCAGTAAAATGGCACGTCTTCACATCTGACTTCAAGCAGGTGAAGTACATCATGAGCGACTTGAAAAAGGCCATTTGCCGAGGTAGGTTAAACAGCCAGTGCAACTTATGTAGGTTATTACGTGATTTACATTCAACTAAATAAAGTAATTACCTATTTAGTTCTTGCACCATGCTAAGCGTTTGTTTCTATCGACCACGAATTTTGATGCACGGACAATTTTAGAACCAGATTTTCATCACTTAGCACTTAGATTGTCTACTAAGGCGTTAGTGATGATACCTAAGATGTAAACTTTAACTATAAATATTGTCGCTTTACATTCAATTTCAGATACTTTTTTATTTTTTTTATTTTTTCTTAATTTATGAAAGAAATTTATATATTCATCAATGCACAATTTATATTACAAGAAAATGTCCAATTTAGGATACAGATAAATCTCTAGCAGATAAGACAAGAACAGAAGAGTGTAAGCATCGTTGATAGGTTGATGTCGAAACTGTACTTTGCAGGAAAGTTACAAGAATGTTCGTTTTCGTATGATACATGCAGATATCTAAACCTCAACAATTTTGTGTTATTTTTTAACTCGATTGATGATAATTGTTTCACAGACGATAGCAAAAGGTTTAACGACTAGTCCTAATTTCTAGTTATGCATGTGCAATTTTCCAATTTTTTTTTGTTTTCCGATTATAACTCTGTGCTCCGTCATCACTTATCTCGCCCAAAAGATGCAATAGCAGTTGACGATTATGTGTAGACGAAACAAAACAATAAAATTACAACAACCGTGGGTAAGTTTAAATTATCGGAAGATGTTTAGAAGTTGCAATTACATTGTAGAAAAATCATTATGTTTATTTGTTTACTTAGCTTTAGAGACATGGCTTTACCTCAAGTTTGAAAGTTTGTAGTTTTCAAAACAACCAAACAGCAAGTTAAATTAAAATCTAAAAAGGCCCAATTTGTAACCAGAAGATAACAAAACATCTGCGAACACTTTATAGCTGTTGTACTGATGACAATCCGCCGAAGCACTTGCAAGTTAGCGGGCGATAGCATTTCTTCACCTTGCTCTAAAGTCCGCCCATGCAGCGGCTTGTCCACTTTTCAGTTGACGAATTTATGAGAAAGAATAGGGACTGCTTGTAGTTCATGCAATCTAAAAACAGATGCTGACGAGGTTGTAACTCGTAAACGAAATTTTGGTGCGAAACTTGGTGAAAACAAACGCTTTCGGGTTAACTATTCTTGGCCTATCTATTTTTGCGTTTATTTGCATATATAGACAACATCAGATGCAATGGAATACATTGCAATACAATTACTTTAGTTAGTGTCATGTCAAAATCATGATGCACCCTTTCTTTCCGTTTTCTAGGTACCGGCGGAAAACTGAGGCCTGCAAGTAAACGGCCTTGTGTTTGTGCTGGTCCAGGCGCTACCACCAAAAAACCTGGAAAACCTGGAAAACCCGGTAAGTTTTTCAGATAATGTAACAATTTAATTCGTGTCAACTCCCGTCCTGATATATTTTCAAACACCAAAGCTACGATTTTCGAAAAACAATGAACACGAAATATCCAACTACTTTCAAAACAAACAGAATGTGGCGACAAGAGTTAGAAAAATAGGAAAGTCTAACAAAGGTGATCGGATGTTGCGCGCTAGGTGCGCCTAACTGAATGGCAACCATTTTAAAATCTTATCACGCTTTTCAATCACCAAAACGTATTCAAAATTCTTACGTTTGCAAAAGGCTATCATGTGACATTATAGAAGGATTTTTAAAAGACTTGTTTGTTAAGAATTATTGCCTATTGTAGCTCTCACTATAGTTATTTCTGCTGGGAATCGAATTTTTAAACTAGGCAACAAAAGCTTGTCTTCACTTTGCACGCTTTACTCGGTTTGACATATGCTGTCATCAGCATTTGTCTCTGACTGTTTAATCTTAACACGTGACAAATTCGCGATCGCTTGGAAAGTAACAAAGAACTGATTCCGTTTTCAATAAAAAAACGCACGTGTGCTTGACTTTCAGCTGGCTTAGTTTTATGTATGGCAAAATGCGAAATGACGCTGTAATCTGTAAAAATAGAGTCCGAACAGCTGTATATTTCTAAAAGTTCTAATTACCAGAAGACATCAGTTTAACAACTTCCCAAATTGGAAGGAACACAATTCGAAATATCTTAACATAGTTCAAAATAGTTTTTTTCCCCCAAGAGTCGAGATTCGAAATAGTTTGCAGGTAAGTAAACCTTAATTCTGTTCGTCTATGAATAATATTTTATGTTACTTTTAGGAACTAGACCAACCGGACCTACAAAGCCAACTAAACCCAAGCCTGGAAAGACAACTCCCAAGCCGAGTGGCCCAGGTAAACCTGGAAAGCCTGGAAAACCAGGCAAGCCAGGTAAGCCAGGTACTCCTGGGCAACCTGGAGGTCCAGGCGGACCAGGTGGACCGGGCGGACCAGGCGGACCAGGTGGACCAGGCGGACCAGGCGGACCAACAAAACCAAAACCAGGGAAAACTACGAAACCCACTAAGAAGAAGCCAGGTAAACAACATTAATATTTATTTCAAGATTGAGGTACTGGGCTGTTGTGTAAGAATCTCCCAGTTAATGTATCAAAAGTTATGTTTTCATATTGAACTTTTCCAATCAATCACAGGTACTCCTGGAGGACCGGGAGGTCCAGGAGGGCCGGGTGGACCAGGTGGACCAGGTGGACCAGGCGGACCAGGTGGACCAGGTGGACCAGGTGGACCAGGCGGACCAGGTGGGCCAGGTGGACCAGGTGGGCCAGGAGGACCAAATGGTCCTGGAGGTCCAGGAGGGCCAACCACCAAGCGTCCAGGATACCCAGGAGGACCTGGAGGTCCTGGAGGACCTGGAGGCCCTGGTGGTCCAAGTGGACCTGGAGGACCAACAACAAAAAAACCTGGCAAACCAGGAGGGCCAGGTGGACCAGGAGGACCAGGAGGACCAGGTGGACCAGGTGGACCCGGTGGGCCGGGAGGACCAGGTGGAAAAACAACGCCAAAACCTGGAAAAACTACAAGACCAACAACACCAACAAAGAAACCTGGGAAACCTGGTGGACCAAATGGACCTGGAGGTCCAGGTGGACCAGGAGGCCCTGGAGGACCAGGAGGCCCTGGTGGACCAGGTGGCCCTGGAGGACCTGGAGGACCAACCAAACCGAAACCTGGTAAGACAACGAAACCAACTACTCCAACCAAAAAGAAACCCGGCAAGCCAGGAGGACCAGGAGGACCTAATGGACCAGGAGGTCCAGGAGGTCCAGGAGGCCCTGGTGGTCCAGGAGGCCCAGGAGGTCCTGGAGGTCCAGGTGGACCAACTACAAAACGACCAGGCGTACCAACAAGACCCACTACTCCAACGAAGAAGAAACCAGGCAAGCCTGGTGGACCTGGTGGACCTAACGGACCAGGTGGCCCTGGAGGACCTGGAGGACCTGGTGGACCCGGTGGTCCTGGTGGGCCTGGAGGACCAGGTGGGCCAGGAGGACCAGGTGGACCTGGAGGACCAGGAGGTCCCGGTGGTCCGACTACCAAGAAACCTGGAAAACCAACAAAACCAACTACTCCAACCAAAAAGAAACCTGGCAAGCCAGGAGGTCCAGGTGGACCCGGAGGCCCTGGTGGACCTGGAGGACCGGGTGGACCTGGTGGACCAGGAGGTCCAGGTGGACCAGGTGGACCCGGTGGTCCTGGAGGTCCAGGAGGTCCTGGAGGACCAACAACTAGAAAACCAGGAACCCCAGGAGGTCCTGGAGGCCCCGGTGGGCCTGGAGGACCAGGGGGTCCTGGAGGACCCGGAGGACCAACAACCAAGCAGCCAGGGAAACCAGGTGGTCCAGGTGGACCTGGGGGACCCGGTGGACCAGGTGGTCCAGGAGGGCCTGGTGGACCAGGAGGACCTAATGGGCCAGGAGGACCTGGTGGACCAGGTGGACCAACAAAACCCAAACCAGGCAAAACAACTACACCAACTAAAAAGCGCCCAGGAAAACCAAGTGGCCCTGGTGGACCAGGTGGCCCCGGTGGGCCTGGTGGACCAGGTGGCCCCGGAGGGCCTGGTGGACCAGGAGGACCAACTACCAAAAAGCCAGGCAAACAAACAAAACCAACAAAACCAACAAAGAAACCTGGCAAACCAGGTGGTCCAGGAGGTCCTGGTGGACCAGGAGGACCAGGCGGCCCTGGGGGTCCTGGAGGGCCAGGAGGCCCCGGTGGACCAACAACTAAAAGGCCAGGACAAAAGACAACACCTACAAAGAAAAAGCCAGGTACGCCAGGAGGTCCCGGAGGTCCTGGTGGACCTGGGGGACCTGGTGGTCCAGGAGGACCAGGAGGACCAGGAGGTCCAGGTGGTCCAGGAGGACCTGGGGGACCAGGAGGACCAGGTGGGCCAAAAACTAACAAACCAGGGAAAACAACAACAACCAAACGGCCTGGTAAACCAGGTGGGCCTGGAGGTCCGGGAGGGCCAGGGGGACCTGGTGGACCTGGTGGCCCAGGCGGACCAACCACCAAAACGCCAGGTGAGACAACAACACCTACTAAAAAGAAGCCAGGTAAACCAGGAGGTCCAGGAGGACCAGGTGGACCAGGAGGACCAGGGGGACCAGGAGGACCGGGAGGACCAGGAGGTCCAGGTGGTCCTGGAGGTCCTGGAGGGCCAGGAGGCCCCGGTGGACCAACAACAAAAAGGCCAGGACAAAAGACAACACCCACAAAGAAAAAACCAGGCACACCAGGAGGACCAGGAGGACCAGGTGGACCAGGTGGACCGGGAGGTCCAGGAGGCCCAGGTGGTCCAGGTGGACCAAAAGGGCCTACTACAAAACCAGGAGTAAAAACCACAACAAAGCGAAAACCAGGTAAACCAGGTGGACCCGGAGGTCCAGGTGGCCCAGGTGGCCCAGGCGGACCTGGGGGACCTGGCGGACCTGGTGGACCAGGTGGACCTACAACTAAAAGGCCAGGACAAAGAACAACTCCTACAAGAAGAAAGCCTGGTAAACCCGGCGGGCCAGGTGGTCCAGGGGGACCAGGTGGTCCAAACGGACCTGGTGGACCTGGAGGTCCAGGTGGACCTGGTGGTCCTGGAGGCCCTGGAGGCCCGGGAGGCCCTGGTGGACCAACAACTAAAAGGCCAGGGCAAAAAACAACACCCACAAAGAAAAAACCAGGCACACCCGGAGGCCCTGGTGGTCCAGGTGGACCAGGCGGCCCAGGTGGCCCTGGAGGCCCCGGGGGACCAGGCGGACCAGGTGGACCGCAAAAACCTGGGCAGCCAGGTGGACCAGGTGGACCAGGAGGTCCAGGAGGACCAGGAGGACCTGGTGGCCCAGGAGGACCAACTACCAAAACGCCAGGTCAAAAAACGACACCTACAAAAAATAAGCCAGGAAAGCCAGGAGGCCCAGGAGGGCCAGGTGGTCCAGGAGGACCTGGAGGACCTGGAGGGCCGGGAGGCCCTGGTGGACCAACCAAAAGGCCAGGACAAAAGACAACACCAACAAAGAATAAACCAGGCACACCAGGAGGCCCAGGGGGACCAGGCGGGCCAGGTGGACCGGGTGGTCCTGGAGGCCCAGGCGGCCCAAGAGGTCCAGGGGGACCAGGAGGTCCAGGTGGACCAGGTGGCCCTGGAGGTCCCGGAGGACCTGGAGGCCCTGGAGGATTAACAACTAAAAGGCCAGGACAAAAGACAACACCAACAAAGAAAAAACCAGGCAAACCAGGTGGCCCAGGGGGACCAGGTGGACCAGGCGGACCAGGTGGCCCAGGAGGCCCAGGTGGTCCAGGTGGACCAGGAGGGCCTACCACCAAACCAGGAGTTAAGACCACAACAAAGCGAAAACCAGGTAAACCAGGTGGACCAGGAGGTCCAGGTGGTCCAGGGGGACCAGGAGGACCAGGAGGCCCAGGGGGACCTACTACTGTAAGACCAGGTCAAAAAACAACCCCTACAAGAAGGCCTGGTACACCTGGTGGGCCAGGTGGGCCAGGAGGACCTGGTGGTCCTGGGGGTCCTGGTGGGCCGGGAGGTCCTGGAGGACCAACAACTAAAAGGCCAGGACAAAAGACAACACCCACAAAGAAGAAACCAGGAACACCAGGAGGACCTGGCGGCCCAGGTGGACCAGGAGGCCCAGGAGGACCAGGAGGACCAGGGGGTCCAAACGGACCTGGTGGACCTGGAGGACCTGGTGGACCTGGTGGACCTGGAGGTCCTGGAGGGCCAGGAGGCCCTGGTGGTCCAACAACTAAAAGGCCAGGAATACCAACAAGACCAACAACACCCACAAAGAATAAACCAGGAACACCAGGAGGACCTGGCGGTCCAGGTGGACCAGGTGGACCAGGTGGCCCTGGGGGACCAGGCGGACCAGGAGGCCCAAGTGTTCCAACAACACCTACAAAGAAACCGGGGACACCTGGTGGACCAGGAGGCCCAGGTGGACCCGGAGGACCGGGAGGGCCAGGTGGACCAGGTAGTCCTGGAGGACCAGGAGGCCCAGGTGGTCCAGGAGGCCCAGGTGGTCCTGGAGGCCCAGGTGGACCAACAACTAAAAAGCCAGGGGTACCAACAAGACCAACCACACCGACAAAGAAAAAGCCTGGATCACCAGGAGGACCTGGAGGTCCAGGTGGACCCGGAGGTCCAGGAGGTCCAGGCGGTCCTGGTGGGCCAGGTGGTCCTGGAGGACCAACGACTCCCAAACCAGGCAAAACCACAAAACCAACAACACCAACAAAAAATAAACCAGGAAAACCTGGTGGTCCAGGAGGACCAGGAGGACCGGGTGGACCAGGAGGACCGGGTGGACCAGGTGGGCCAGGAGGACCAGGAGGACCTGGTGGACCAGGTGGACCTGGGGGACCAGGAGGCCCTGGAGGACCAACTAAAAAGACACCAACAACAAGGAAAAAAACAACACCAAAGACAAAGAAGACTAAAGGAACAAAAAAACCAGGCAGTCCTGGAGGCCCTGGTGGACCAGGTGGACCTGGTGGCCCGGGAGGCCCTGGGGGACCTGGTGGTCCTGGTGGACCAACAAAACCAAGACCTGGTGTGTCAACGCGGCCAACAAAACCTACAAAGAAACCTGGCAAACCTGGTGGTCCTGGAGGCCCTGGAGGTCCAGGGGGACCAGGAGGTCCTGGTGGGCCAGGTGGACCAGGAGGACCTGGAGGACCAACTACACCCAGACCAGGTGTTTCAACACGGCCAACAAGACCAACAAAGAAGCCTGGTAGTCCAGGGGGACCAGGTGGTCCAGGTGGTCCAGGAGGTCCTGGTGGTCCAGGTGGTCCCGGAGGCCCTGGGGGACCGGGTGGTCCCACCACGCCACGTCCAGGTGTATCAACAAGGCCAACAAAGCCAACAAAGAAACCAGGCAGACCTGGTGGACCAGGAGCACCTGGTGGGCCTGGTGGCCCTGGTGGGCCTGGTGGACCCGGTGGCCCAGGTGGACCTGGTGGACCAGGAGGACCAGGTGGACCAACAACTAAGAAACCGAAGCCAGGAGCAACTCCAACAAAGAAAAAACCAACCAAGAAACCTGGAACACCAGGCGGACCTGGTGGACCTAATGGACCGGGTGGTCCTGGTGGCCCAGGAGGACCAGGTGGCCCAGGAGGACCTGGTGGCCCAGGAGGACCTGGTGGTCCAACTACAAAGTAAGTAAAATCATTTTTTTATAAGATATCCAGAAGAACTAATTTTAGAAGGCAACCTGGGCACTCTCCTTTTGCCAGACATACCACTGGTTGTGTTAATGACACATGTTTGCACTACCATTGTTTTTGTCAAAGCCGCTTAAATAAGTCATATTTACCTTTTCGGCGTTTTGGGTTTTATGTTTCAGTTTCGTAAGTGAGATTATGACTATAAAGTTGTAGTTTTATTTTATTTTATTTACAAATTTTTTGAATATTTATTATCTTATTAACGATTACAATGCATTGTTATAAAGTAATATATACATAACGTTAATAGATAAAGACAGAAAAGATAAGTGGTAACAAATAAAGAAAAGACTAAAACGAATGCATATAACTAGAAAAAGTGGGAGGAAGCCAAGAAGTCCTTCAGTAGGTGCCATTTTGCGTTTAAGTTGTAGTTTTATCCTGAAAAACTCGATCAGTTGATTACGTTATAAAGTTACATGTATTAGCCGACGGCCAGCAGTATAAACAAAGTTAAATTAAGATTTGCAATAAGGTCACGTTTTAGTAAATAAAGTTCAACATTGAAAACTGTTACAAGAGGACCTAACGACTCAAGTTTAGAAAGGTTAGGTGGTGCTACAAATGTGTTATTTTCGATCGAGATTTAGAAAAATCTAGATCAAAATGTTCTTATTTGTTTTAGTTCCTTTGGCATTCGCGGCTGCTGCTTTGAATGCTCCCTCACTACGCACTTCAAAGCGCTACTCCTTTTCTGAAGCAAATTTTGAGACTGTTTTAAAGCAAAATACACGTCATGTTTTGTGAAGTACACTGGTTTTTAAATGTTTAATAACTTAATGAGTCTTCAGATAAAATGTGGGAGTTGTAGGCTGCAAGTGTTGAAGTCATTCCATTTCTAATCAGGAAACCAGGACAACCAGGAGGTCCGGGTGGGCCAGGAGGACCGGGTGGCCCTGGAGGCCCAGGTGGTCCAGGAGGACCAACAACTAAGAAACCTGGTACACCAGGAGGGCCAGGGGGTCCAGGCGGACCTGGTGGACCAGGTGGACCAGGTGGACCAGGCGGACCAGGAGGTCCCGGTGGACCAACTACAAAGAAACCTGGAAAACCAGGCAAACCAGGAGGACCAGGTGGTCCAGGAGGTCCAGGTGGCCCAGGAGGACCTGGTGGGCCAGGAGCACCAACTACTAAGAAACCAGGAAGTCCAGGAGGACCCGGTGGTCCGGGTGGCCCTGGTGGACCAGGTGGACCTGGCGGTCCAGGTGGACCTGGTGGTCCAGGTGGTCCTGGTGGACCAGGGGGACCAACAACAAAGAAACCTGGTAGGCCTGGAGGTCCAGGTGGACCAGGAGGACCTGGAGGACCAGGAGGGCCAGGAGGACCAGGGGGGCCAACTACGCAGCCACCAGGTAAACCAGGAGGGCCAGGAGGACCAGGAGGACCTGGTGGACCCGGCGGCCCTGGTGGGCCAGGTGGACCAGGTGGACCATGTAATCATGGAAAGAAACCTGGAATCTCGACACCAACAACTGGCTTACCTTGTTATACTGTGCCGCCAGGTAAGACATTGTTGTAGTAGAAAATACTATTTAGTTTCAGCAAAACTGATTACTGATTATTGATCAGGTTTAAGATTGACATTTCTACCAACTCGTAGATAGAACAAAAGATACTTCTTTTTAGTTTTACGTGATTTTAAATTTGAAGAGATGTATGCGATAATACGTCCGAGAAAATAATTGCCAGTAGAATTTATTTTTTACAGCTTAATTTTATAGTTCCAAGTCCCTCCTTGCGGCTTCAGCAGTGTTGTTTGGCATCTTCTTTTAGTTCTTGAAACATATTTTTGTAGACGTTACATAAATTTATGGGAATTTCTAACTGTTCGCTAGTTCCATGATTTGTGATGAGAAAATAGTAGATTGTACGTCATAGTAAGTTTCTGGAGTTTCCATAACGGTGTTCATGAAGCTACTTTAACTTTCATACTTGAGGGTTAGGTTTAGCGTACGGTTTAATAGATGCGAGACATCGGCGGACAAACATATTTTTCTCTATTTTTTGTATGATAGGTTTTACAATTGTCAGGAAGCCTACAACAAAAAAGAAACCAACCATTCCCATCACCAAGCCAACAAAGAAGCCAGGAGCAACGAAAAAGCCCAAGCCTATCAAAACAAGTGAGTTGAAAATTTCAATCTACCTGTCAAACCACAAACGACTTGGTTTACTTGTCCTTAAATACACTAAATTTGCATTTACACATCAAGATTCTTTTTTAAAAAAAATAAGCTAACGATACAAGTTCTATGTATTGATGTTTAAAAGTCTTGGATAACACAGAGAACCCTAGTAATTACGAGTTTCAGAATTTAACATGTTTCAACCTGTTTGCCTTTAGTCTGTAAAGCAAAAATGGATATTGCTTTCGTCGTTGATGCTTCCAGTAGTGTTGGGCGCAAGAACTTCCGTCGCGTAAAACGATTCCTCAGGAGACTTGTCAGTACTTTCACCATCTCGCCACGTCTTGTCAAAGTGGGAGTTATTGTTTATTCGTCCTACCCGAGAGTCATGATCCGTCTTGGTAGGGAACCAACCCTTAGCAGGTTGAGAATGGCAATTGGTCTGCTCCCGTACACTAGAGGTGGAACACGAACTGGGCTGGCCCTTCAGCTCGCTAAGAACCGTCTGTTCTCCAGCAGCAGTCGCAAGAAAACTCTGGTAGTAGTCACGGATGGTCGCTCTGGGGATGACGTCCTCAAACCTATTCAAGGTAACGAATCCCCGTTCTCAAAATTACTTAAAGTCCCTTTTATTATCTTTCAAAATTATTTAGAGTCCCCTTTGGAACTCAAAATTACTTAAAGTCCCTTTTATCTTTCAAAATTATTTAAAGTCCCGTTTGGATCTCAAAATTACTTAAAGACCCTTTTATCTTTCAAAATTATTTAAAGTCCCGTTTGGATCTCAAAATTACTTAAAGTCCCTTACGCTTGTGTCTGAACATAAGCTTATAGTGCACCCATTCGGCAGCCTAGTTGCACTACTTGATCTTGTACAGTAAAACCCACGAATTAGAAGCAGCAACTTTGAGAATATCCGGTTAAAGATAAGAATTTAAGTACTCAATATTTTTGGAACGTTGGTTTTAAGGTTCCTTCGTAAGGCTTAAATTAGACGTAATTCGTGATAAGCACCAGCATAAGAAGTTCAATTAACAATGAACAAGACAGTGGAACACTACTGCGAGTTTGTTACTTGGTATTCTGTCGCTTTTTCTTTGTTATTTAAATGTGTTATGCTTGTCTCACAAATGTAAACCAGGCGGCAGTGATTACTAATGCTATTAGTATTAGTATTAGTATTAGTGATTTATAAGTAACAATTTAGGGTGACGAACGTTCTCGAACGTGGGTTTTGG
>JAOBYH010204304.1:0-10202 GCA_025403525.1 Umimayanthus kanabou | reverse complement strand
TAACATGAACACAGTTATAAGTGATGAACAGCAGAAGAGAATATTTGTTTGCTCATTCAACTTCGGATATGTTTTCTTCACTGTGAAAAGTTGCGTGCGTTGACAAATTAGAAGAAAAGATTCATCTTTGGCGTTTCTTTCATAAGTTCACCTTTCGCTCTTTCCGGGCGGACCTTTTCGACCTTTCCGGGCGGACCTTTTCGGCCCGCTCGCACCCATCGCACCCCCCCTGCCTACGCGCCTGATCCAAGATAAAGTAAGAAAATGTTAGGCACTTATTTGATCGTAACCTTTGAGTAAGCACCAGATAGTCACACAGCCAGCAATTTACTTTCTTATGACACAGTCAGTTAATATTTACTTTCTTAGATCTCTGGGTCTCCCTCCTGTAGTTCTTGGCCTTCCTCGCCCATCACTCAGGCGTCGGGGTCCACCGAAGAATTTGAAAATATCTGTCTCTTGCCAAAATAAGCTGTGTTTATATACATTCTAAGTGCTGGCTTCTTCACAATCCCCATGAGCAAAGTGAGTGCAACCCATGCTTTCAGTTCCTCCACTGTGACCGGATACCAAACAGAAGTCTCAGTCTGCATCCGCTTTTGCTGTGTGTACAAATTCGTTTGCTCAACCAAAAGATTCCAAACTTGCACAGTAAAAATACTTGAAAAAAATCTTGAACAGTCATACGTTCATTTAGTTCAATGGTTGGGCCTACTTGCTGATGGAATGGCAAATCTGGTCGAGCGGTAATATTTCTTTCCCATCCAAAAGTATTTCTTGGTTCACCGACATGATCTTCTCCTTCTTCTTCATCACTAGCACTGGCACTTTCACTTTCACTTTCGGCAAAGTCTGAGTCAACTTCATCATCCGAAGCTTGATGTTCATGAACATTTGCTTTTGGCAAATCATCTTCATCGACAAACTCGATTTCAACACTATTTCTCGCAAAATTCGCATCACTAGAAGGAATATTGGCGGCCGCCATTTTTAAATACCGCAAAGCAAGATGTCACGAAAGAAAAACGTACGACTTATGAGTCAAAAAAGAGAAAAACTTGGCTTATTTCGTCCCAAAATTGAAGAATTACATGTCATCTGCCATCTTGAACATTTTTAGGTCCCGGGCCCTTACCAATCTAAAACTACGGGGATTTTCTACGCATATATGCGTAGCTACTCTTTTCTTTTATAAGAACGTCTAATTTTTGGGCTGTGGCTGAATGCTCTTAATTAGTTTGAGGATTTCAGCCTCAAATGTTCTTAAACATAATTGTTAGTATTGGGTGTTCAGTTGTTATTTTCCATTCGTCTGACAAACTGACCGGAAGCATAAATACGCTTTATTGAATTAGCCGCTACCCTGGCCGGCAAGAAACAAATATAAAAATAAATAAAAACGGTTCAAACAAACGTTTACATGTACAACTCTAAAGCTTAAAGGCGAAGTTGCACTGACGAACAACGGCCGAGAAACAAACTGTTTCCATGATCTTGTGCAGTAGCCAAAATAAAGTTCCCTGCCTTTCCTCAGCCTCCGTATGTTCTTAGATATGTTCTTAAATTTTGGGCATTTTTCAGCCTCATGTTCTTAGAAAAAAGGATCTTATAAAAAAGGAGTGCATTCGGTCTAGAAATTGTGACTTCAAATTCATATTCACCCAACGCAAATGGTAATAGCGGTAATAGCTAGTAAATATCGCAAAAACATTTTCGTACAAACCACTCTTTCATAAAATTACGCCATTTTCCGTTCGTTCTTTAATACAGCATAGTAACGTACAAATTGTTATATCATAGCTTACAAGTCACACCTAGCTATCGCGCGCGGTTTGAAAGAAAGCGGACAGACTTTACTCAAGTGGCTTCATAAATTAAAAGCAGAAACTGCGAAGCTAATACCAAATGTCATTAAAATTTTGCACGGCACAAACATTTTTATACTGACAAGATGGGTGGTTCAATTTTTAAAACTTTTCAAAAATACTTGCACTCATGTACTCAGCTAGTTTTTCGAGTTACCACGTAAACAGACACTGCTTATATGTTTGCACTTCATGTTTGCAATTTCTTTTGATATATTTGTAGCTCATGTAACTGATGCATATGAAACTATTCAAGTTTAGAAGAAAATTTACATGTAATGTTTTTCCATAGTTATGTACTTAGTTATATGACTTGTAAATTACATTAGCAAGAGTAAATTTTCTGCAGGCTGCAGCCTTATGGCAGTATCACTATGTTTGTCAATTAGCGCGCGGAATTACAGAAGAAGTTATGACGCATAATTAATCAATTTATAACGTCACCGGCATTGATGTGTTAGATATGAATTAATATGTTCTCTGCACGCGACCCGTCGTTTGGGTAAACATTAAGTGAAACTGGTTGACATGTTAAGACAGACTGCTATGGAATTAAACTTCACTTCTTCGATTGACGAAGATAGTTGATGAGTAGGTTTCTCGGCAGTCAGCAAGGAAAATCTGACAATGACTTCCACAGCTGAGCTAAGTGCTGATATAGTGGAACAGTATTTGGATAACAATTATGAATTTGCTAAGAGTTACTTTGAAAGGAAAGCAACTTCGTCTATGGTTGATCAATGGATGGCCAGCAGATCTCACAGACCAGGATCTCGTACTGCCCTACATGTTAGTCAAGTCAAAAAGGAGACTTTACCCGGGAATGTCCTTAAACCACTGGCTCGTGTCAACCTTGCTCACTCAGTTAGTGATCTTCATGCAGATGATAGATTGAAAACCCTCCTCGGTGAGGTGCCGCCGAAGACGGCAACACTTCGCAAATCAGAGCTACTTAAACTCGACGAACGTCAACTTTTTATGGAGCTTATTCGAGACATTTCCAACGAATTGGATATCAACCGATTAAGTCATAAGATCCTTGTCAATGTCAGTATTCTTACCAATGCTGATCGATGCTCGCTGTTTTTAGTGCGCGGATCAAAGGACCACAAAGTTTTAGTATCCAAGTTATTTGATGTCACGTCCGATTCGACAGTCGAGGAAGCTGTTCGTTCAGAAGACGATGAAATAGTCGTTCCTTTTGGCGTTGGAATAGCCGGCCACACGGCACGAACAGGAGAAACGATTAATATTCCTGATGCATATTCGGTAAGTAAGTAACTAGTAAGTAAGTGGTTAAGAAAGTAAGTAAAATTTACACTGTTTTTTTAAAAAAACTCGACAGCAAATTCACAGGTTTTTAAGATTACCATATATTTTCTTATCTGTTTTATAGGATTTTAATTTATAGGTAACTAACACGGCTTCGGGCCTCCTTACAAGTTTTCCAAGTTTCCATTTAAACAAGTTAAGTCGGCTATACCCATGTTTGAATTTCGATAACATGCTGTTGGATCATATATTCATTGACATGTATCAACATATATAGGGTTATTTTGACTTGGTATGTATCAAATTTGCATGTGTTTAAGATCGGTCAGCTTTTCCTAAAGACAAGTTATTTTATACACAATATTGTCTCGAGTTGCTTAAAACAATTTTTGGTTTGCTTAATTAATCACCAAAATTAGGAAGGATATAGTGAACGGGGCAGCCTTCGAGCTCCTTTGTATTTTAAAACCAGTAGTCCCGTAGTATCGTCCTGGTAACAAAACCTGCCTGACCAAAAAGAAATCAAAATGATTTAACCTCAATAAATCTCTGTATCACCGCAACAAAAGGTTAACAGACATATTTTAGAATTTAATCAGTCCCATACGCTTAGTGAAAAGTTGGGTTGGTTGTATTAGGGACTGAAATGTAGAATTGTTTTCCCGAATGTTATCCCAGTGCTTTTCATGTTCACTCAAGCAACCAACCCTTTATGAAAAGAAAACAATTAAAAGTTTTCTTAAACGAATGGTTAATAAAGCACTTTCTAAATTAGAATATTTATTGCGTTTATTTGGGGTTTAGGGTCTGCTAACTCTGCGTTCTTTTACTGATGTTTAGCATTCAACTAAATATGCTAACTCCAGGCTGAGAAAAGTGCTTTCCGGTAGGAGTGTTAAAACACTAAAGGAACAATTTCTTGAAACAAATATTTTCACCAGTCTTAACGACCTTAACAAAAACAAAGAGGGATGAAAAGCCTCAATTGTAAATGACTTATGATTAAAATATGTTTTAGGTGTCGCAAGCTAAACTATAAACATTTACAGAAACCCACCACTGTATTCTGTACTGCGTATATCTCAGTTACTCTCACTCGAACCAACGGTTTCCAAATTTTCTGTTAGTACTTTTCGAATAAATGCAGGTTAAATGATAGTAAATACGAGCCTCTTAAATTTGAATTCAGTCAATTGTGTTCCAACTAAAAAAGGTGTAAAAACGCGTGTATTTTGAATAGCAGATTACTTTTATCCTACATACAGATATTTCAAAAAAGGTTGTCATAGTCAATAGTCGATACTGGAACCGAAAGGAACTTTGGGTACAGTCATACTGAATGATAACGTGCCAGCGAAGGTTGTTGTTGCCATGACATTATGGTGAGCCTGCACTCTATATTGCTAACAACAAAAATTTGTTCACTCTATATTGCTAACAACAAAAATTTATTTGTGCTGTTTTAACCCCACAGCTCCTTTCGGTACCAGTATCGACTATTGACTATGACAACCTTTTTTGAAGTAGCTGTATACATTTTCATGATATCCGAACGCGTATTGTACAGTTCTCAATACAGCTGATTAGCACATCTATTAAAATGGTTTGCTAGTCGACATGGCACAACGAAGTATATTATAATAAACTGTATGTTGTCATTTACTATCATATTCAGTGACTGTCATCCAGTTCGTTGAAAAGAGTATTAATGTTTCATGCCTGATTGCTCACTTGACCGTGATAACAAGTTTGTTAACAAGGTTATTATCAGTGATGTCGCTACCTTTAGGCAAAAAGGTATTTGCCTACACAATATTTCTGGCAAACAAATCTTCTTCCACTGGATGAGATAAAAAGGTCTACACTTCGCTGTGATGGTCTTGCCTACATTTGAAAGTGGCCCTTGCTACGCCACTGGTTGGCTCTCTGTTATTGTAACTTTGGACGTTTAAGAACATCTAAAGTAAAATCTCGTCGTGAAACCAACTACAAAACGTTGAGTGTCTTGCGTAAAAAATTGCCACTACAAAAGGGGAAACAAGTTTTCGACACTTCTGGTAGAAAGTACTGGAATTGTTCTTCTATTTATGTTAATGTATTAATTATACACACACACACACACATGCACCCATACGAAATTGCAAGTGCTATGTGCTTGTATGTACTATATATTTATCGCAGAATTGTAGAGTGGAACAACGTCGACAAACGGAAGAAACGTGGAGTTGCTATTTACGTTCGTCAGAACTTAAACGTCGTGCAAGTTACACGCGAAAACCATTTCGAGATGATAAACATCACCCTCATTCCTCCATCTGGACACAGAATTGTGGTTATTGGGCAGTACCATCCCCTCAATTCGGCTATGGAGAATCTGGACTGGTGGACTGCTTAGTTGTGCACCATATATTTCGTTAGAAATCATGATTTTGCAATATTTCAAGACCAGAACACCTTTACTCTCCTATTTATTTTATTTACTTTCCAACACAATATTCCCTCATACAAGGCTTAATTAATGGGTGCGGTCAGCCATATATAAAATAAAAAATCAACAATCATACACAAAAATCATAAACATATTCATAAACAAAACAAAACTCCTAGTTAAGGCAACAAACAAAATTAATGGCTATAACGGTATGAAAATATTTGAGACTTGTAAATACTCACAAATTCAAGGTCCATTCCTTCGGGCGAATCTGACCCGGGTCGCACAGATAGCAAAATTCGCATTGTGTTTTAATTGCTTCAAAATATTAAATTGCATAGTTATTGTTCGAGAGACTACCTTGTTTGTACAAATGGAAGTTGCTGTCCATTGTTCCAACGCACATTTCCCCTTCTTTTTCTCGGTCAAACTTAGGACTTACTTCTGCCGCCAAAGACGATGTGCCTGTCCGGATCGACACCATCACGGTTGTATTTAAACATACTATGATTTAACTGATTACTTTGTTTTGTAAACGGCGAGTTCCTTAAAGCGAATCACTGTATCTTTTTCAGGCTTTACGAAATAGTTTTCTTCACGAGTATTCAAACTATTTTCGGTTTTCAAAGCAATCATCGACAAGTATTTCATGCCTTTCTTTCACTAATAACCACGTCCGGCGCCATCTTGCTTCTGTTTGACCGCCTGTAACGCGTCCTCAAACCGATCTTGCGTGACGCATGCGCTGGACAATCGTGACGCGAAAAAACACAAACAAGAACGGAATTGGAACTGTACCTTACGGCCCCAGTAAAATTAACAAAACAACAAGGGGCTATATAAATAGTCTAATTCAGCCCAAGCCATGTGGTATGCTTGGTAATTGTTTTAAAATTGACTGAAATTGTGTGAATTTCGTTCTCACTTGTTCACTTCAATTTAAACATTTTTTGCTAAGAAAATATGAACCTGCTAAATCAGTAAATGAGCTTACATGAAGTGGAACGGATGCCAGTAAAGCAAAATGGCCGGCAATTATTTAGTAGATTGTTTATAGCATTGGAAAAATATATAGATAAAAATATGTATGTATGGTGTCACTGGTTAAAAGTTTTTGTAAAACGCAAAAATCGTCCCTACGTTTAGATAAAATTACTGGTCTTTGGCGGGCAACGTTTCGCGTTGTTCTCAATCGGTAAGTTTGTACTAACATGCAACACTCCAAAAACGCAGGAAATTCAACCTCTGAAAACACCAATTTTCAAAGTTTCCCGGGGAAAGCTGCCCCAAGACTCCCCAAGGAGCTTGCCCCCTCGTCGATGGCTCGTAGCTCCACCCCCCTCCCTTCCCTCCTTCTCCTGGGAATCAAATGGTCGACCTGTAAATGGATTAGATATCCATTTTTAAAAAAGGATCTGCTTCCTTCTTAGGACTCGCGTTTCAATGCCGCAGTCGACAAAAGCACCGGATACAAGACACACAGTATTCTCTGTTTACCGATCAAGAGTCATGAAGGAGAGGTGAGCTACAGTAAAACTCAGCACTGTTTTAAAGCTTATGAATAAACAGCTTCGCAAACATGTTTTTTATTTCAAACAATCTTGACAATGCTGGACTAATTATAACGTGTTGGATCCGTTTAATTGGGCTCAGTTTACATAGAGTTATAAACCCAGCTACAGCAAATTACTCTATTCAAAACAAAATACTGTATTTCATTTGTATCAGTTTGTAAGCGACAATTAAGCAAATGTATTAAACCTGTGATAACTGTGGTTCACTTTTGGGTAAATTACTGTAAGTTACACACTTTTTGTTTGGGTTACTTGAGTGATCCGGAAGTATTCCAAAGACTAGCTATTGCGACAATCACAGCCTGTTTGCTTGGAGGTGGGGGACTCCGGGTTGGTGAGGTAACCCAGCCAAGTGGAGTAACCCGCCTGCTTACATGATATAATCTGTTCTTTTAGCTTGATCACGTCTACATGAAAAGTGGGGTACCCCACCGAGGCGGGCTACCCGCTCAGCTAGGGCGGATAACCCGCCTGGGTGGGGTGAGGTTTTGTAAGAATTTTCTCTTTTAAACGCGCAGGGAAGGGTAATCTGGCTAGCTGTGGTGAGGTAACAGAGATCTGGAGGCTAACATTTCAGTACCAAAGCCCGCCAAATAAAAAAAAAATGGCTTCTCGCCCTTATAAACCTGAGGAGTATTTTCGCAAACATTGTCTTCTGAGGATGAAAACTTATCACGCGATAGCATGGAAAAATTTTACCCCAAGGTCTTCAATATTGCATGTAAAGGCAGGCTAGTTTTCGACCACAGGTAGGAGGGTTACCTGACTTACGTGGGGTCTGCCACCTCCATCAAAACATGCCCTTAAGCACTGAAGATCAAAAGCATTTATTTATATTTTTTATCATTCCCACAACGTTTTTTACATCGTTGCTAAATTGCAAAAATTAAATATATTCCATTTGCGAAGTATGCGGTAAGTTAATCTCTTATGTTTATACGTTGGGCGTACAAATATGGTTATAATGAAATTAGCAAGTTTTGCTGACGGTTGAATTCAATACCTATTAAGCCAACTCTCGATAAGAGACATTTAGAGGTGACGACCATAATGAAAGCGGTGAAATCTAAGGGCCCGATTACATGGAGAACTTCAGCCCGGGCTGAAAATTCCAGCCCGGTAGGCGCTAACCGGCTGAAAATTCCAGCCCGGGCTGGAATTCAGCCCGGGCTGAAACGTTTGTCATGTAAACGAAAACATTTCCTAAAGAGACCGGGCTGAAATCTCAGCCCGGGCTAAAATTCTCCATGTAATCGGGTCCTAACTCTAGGTCAAGGTAGGAAGAGATTGGGCGACGAAACAAGCGGTGCGCTCCTGTTCCCACAGTGATGAAGGACTAGCACCGCTCGCGGTCACGACAGACAGTAAGCGCTAACAGCTAATATATAGCAGAAAAGGTCTGAAACAAGAAATTATTTGAAAGAATAGAACTTATTTTTGTCTATTTTTTGATTTTTTTTCGCATTCAGAACTGCAACCAAGAACAACCTATTGTAGTTTCTTATGACGAAAGCTCAGAATTGTCAGTTCTATTGAGGCCAAGTTTCAGCCTCCGTCGAGTTTGAAGAAAAATTTGGAGAAGGGATTTATACGCGGCCTACTGTACCACACCACACTAACCGACGCTGTCAAGCTCTACATATCTCAAGAAAAGCAATAACTAAAATCCAAATATAAAATACAGTATTTATACAACAAGTGAGTTACGGTATTTAGTACTCGACGCTCTATTGTCATTGGCGTGCCATCGCCTTTCCCAAGTTCAATTGTACGCGTTTGTCTAAGCTTTGGTTTAGATGCCTTTAATTGAAAAAGTTTTTGTAAAAAATGCCAAAAATAGATTAAAAAATGTGTCACAATGCCCTTGACTTGATAAATTCGAGAATAAAATAAGCGAAAGCTTAAATATTTGTCTCTTAAGTTCAGAAACGGAGAGTCGCTCGAGCAAACATTGAATACATATACTATACAAGACCGTACTCGTTAGCAATTGTAGAAACAAAACTGTTCAGTTGAATTTAATTCGCTCTCCGTCTGTGGTACTTCAGGAATGAACTTTACTATCTCATTGCTATCATCTGTCTGATCAAACAAATGTAGGCTCTTCCAACAAAAAGTAAATATCTCATCGTATAGGGTTCACTTGACATCGCTTTTCAAGAAATCTTCGTATGTTAAACCCAAGTCCTACTCCTGCGCCGCTCAGGGAACGACAGCGCACTGCTCATTTTGCCGCCCAACCTCTTTCCTGGATACAACCGGCTAGAAAACGTGCGTAATTGATAGTTTTGTATAAAAATCATCTAATGAAGGAAACTGTAAAGTATGACGAACTTTCCTCAACTACTCAGTCTCAAAACATGCGACTGCTCAGTGAAGAATGAAAGAAACGCTGGTTAAGCGATGAAGCTTAGTTCGCTGTAAAAGTATACGAAAATGTTTCTGCAAATGCCACAAAATTTACTGCTCAATTTCGGCTAAATAGACATGATTGTTGTTGTGGACGAATGTTGCGGAGCTGATTTGCTTATTTTGCCGCAACTGAAGCTCTTGTCTTGTTGTATTTGCGCTCTTCAGGTCATCGGAGTCGCACAAATTATTAACAAAATAACAGGAGAACATCAGTTTACACCCAAAGACGAAGAGGTTTGTCTGCCGTTATTTTATACATTTACAAATGTTGTTGCTGTCTGTCCGTTTTTGTTTAAATTACGCGATATTTCTTGATTGAAGCTTGAAATTCCACTTAGTGAAACGAGATTCTCTAATTTAAGAAAAGCGGAGCAAAACTGGGTTGACAAGCTCGCTCTTCTCAAAACACTTTGTTCTCTTATTCAAAGAATACTCTGTTGTTTTACAGGTGTTCAAGAATTATCTGACATTCTGCGGTATTGGTATCACAAACGCCCAGTTGTTTGAAATATCAGTGCAGGAGTACAAGAGAAATCAGGTATTGAACGTTCCTCAGGCAAGGGAACTGGACATTCTGGATAACTTATTAATGTTGATAATTTAATTTTATGTAATGCGCATTTGATCATATGTTTTCATGTATTTTGC
>JAOBYH010204193.1:0-10204 GCA_025403525.1 Umimayanthus kanabou | reverse complement strand
ATGTCTTACTTGAGTAAATCGCTATCGAAATGAGCGCGCGAAACGTCTCTCCAGCACCACCGCCATGTTGATTTCTTCTCGAATTGCGCCAAATTAGGCGCAAAGTATCATGGGAATGGTGTAATATCCTCCTTTGAGCACACGTAAAGTGCTATTCACCTCAGTGGCAAATACTAAATAGTAATAGTTGCATCTCGTATGGAAGTGTGTTAGCTTGTAGTGCTGTACAGTGGTTGTTATTTAACATGATCATGCAGTTGTTCTTGATTTGTGCCGTGCGTTTAAAAAAATTGGTTGAGTACATAGGACAGGTTATCATTAGGGAACTTGTGAATGTGTCGTGTATTTCTCTTCGGCAGTTTATGCATTACAAGGTACGTGCGAAGCTTTTCATTGCCCTTATGGAGGTCTTCAACAGAACGACGTTTGACTTTGGAAGACTCTGGGCAGGTGGTATGTTGATTTCTTCTTCAACACGTTTTGCGCTGTTTTCGATGCTTGTGGTTGGTGTGGTTTTGTTGTTGAATAATGAAGTTACTGTGTCTTCTGTTCACAGTATGTCATAGCAAAGTTAATTTTTTCAGGTCGATCTCGCCATAGTACTGAGTCAAGAAATCCTATTGGATCTCCAAGTGCAACTGTTCTCAACATTTTTGTGTTTGGATATGTGCCTACAACTCTTGGGTCTTCGATAGTGATGACTTTGGTTTTAACCTTGAGGAACCTGATATCTTTTGTTTCGTTTCGTAGTGTCTGTGAAATACTGTAGTTGTAATCCTGGATGGCTTGCTGTGTTTCTGCTGTAGTAACGTTGGTGTCTCTGTCGATTAGCATTTCGAGTGTAGATGTGTTTCTAAACGTTTGGGTTTTTTTGGAAGCAGTCCACGTTGAACGTTTTTGTAGGTTCCAACTTGTCATACATTTCGGGGTAAAAACAGACTGCTCGAATTGTAGTTGATGGATCAGTATCACAGCTGTAACAAATTCCTGAATGCAAAAGCTTCAGGGGGTTCCTTATGGAGGAGGTGGAAAAATACAGGTAACTACCACCCAATCTGTCACACAAAAATAGCAGTTTTACATAATAAATAGTGATAATGACATTGAAAATGAAAATGATATTAATTAATAATACATATTGTTAAGACTTGTATTTATTTATGTGGCTTAGTAAATATACAAAATACAGCAAAGGAACAAAACCAAAAAAAGTGTTCCTTTTAACGATGATCTTATTTGGAGTCTTTTCTGAGGACCCCTTCGAAAACCACAGTTGAATGACTGAGGCTTGTACTCGCTTCAATTGTATATCGCATCGATTTTGTTTCCATAAATCCCAGCCAGAAGTTCTTTCTTTTGGTCATATTGTATGTCTTTACAATCCCTACCAATCTTAATTATTGCTGGTACAACTAAATATACTAACTGATTTTCCAGTTCGTAGAAGGCAGTTGTACAAACCTGGTATATACCAACTTTCTTAGGCCCTCTCCACAGTTCCACAATGCACGCATTAGTAGAAGCAGTAGATAAGACTTGCTGAATGATATCCTCTCCAATGAAACTTGGCATGTTGCCATTCTACAGAATGCTGAGACCTTTAAGTGACAAATTTTAAAATGCTTGTATCTGATCTCCACCAGGTGCTTGGTGTCCAGCCTAGTTAGAGTGGCGACAGCAGCAAGTTAAGATTTGTTTGAGGCCCAGGCGATAGGACGGACAAAAAGTATAAATATGACAGGGTTAACGGCTTGAAAAACATATGGAAAAAGCACAACAAATTGAAATACTTTGAAGAAAGTGCACCATTCCGCTACCATTGAGAATAAATTGATAATTTTCATAAGATGTAAACTTCCCCATGTTAGAGTGAAAGCCGAAGCTATCGCTATGAACATTGTTGTTAAACGCAAGTTCTGTTTCCTTCTCCTTATATGGGCTTGAGAGCACTTGGCATTCCCTGGAATCTTCTGCCGCCTCAACAGGACAATAATCACACTATACAGGACCAACATGATAATTAATACGAGAAAAAAAAGAGGAGCAATGTGTAGATGCTAAAATAAGTTTGCCTTTGCCCTTTGCTCAATCTTCTGTGGCAGTGTTGAGCCTGTAGTCAAAATACCAAAACTGAAAAAGCGCCGGGCTGGACATAGCAGTTGGTATCAGCCAGTAACAGATCAAAAGGTTAACTGTTGTTCTTCTGTTCTGTACTCTGGCTCTCATGGAAAATACTACTGCATAGAATCTGTCGACTGTAATAACTACAAGACTGAACAATGAAACTCCAAAAGAAAGTTGGTAAAAGAAACTCAAAAACTTGCATAATACTGTGCCAATTGGGCCCGATAAGTTACCTGGATCTTTTCGATCAAAGAAAATAACAAAATATATTTGCAGCGGGTAGAAACACATCCGATATGTTTGAAATAGTTTGAGGTAGTTCGTAACGTCATTACTTTGTAGACCACACAATACACCAAAACAATCCCAGCAAATGCCGCTAAAATTGTGTAGAACGAAACAGTGGAATATTTTGCATGTTAAAAAAAATTCAATAACAACTATGCATGGTCATAAAAACACGTAAGTTTCTAACAAGCAATGTTTGAGATATAGTATCTCATAACAGGAACGTTCGGCGGTAGTGTGATGTAGATAGCTGGTGGCAGTACACCGTACTGATTTGCTGCTGCACTTGGGCCTACACTGACTGGTCTAACGTAGGTCGGGTTACCGACACTGGAGTAAGCAAACGTCTGTGGTGGTTGTCTCATCCGCTGTGGGCAAACAGTATCTTCCCCTGTTGTATCTGATGGATTATCCTCTGTCAGGTCCTGGGGTGTCTCAAAACTCTGGTCGGCTTCAGCACTTGCAGTATTATTCACCACTGGAAGCTCTCCATCGCTGTCACTATTATCATCCTCATCTTCACTAGAATCTGAGTCTAGCGGGTCACCAGTAGACAGTTGTTTGGGTGCTTGGCGATCCAACACAAACACGCCATTTTGGAAAGTCCGCATGTGATTTTACTGGACTGACTGTTACCATAGTAACCGGAAGTAAAACAGTTACATCAATCAACCAGAAGTAAACAGTACTTCGCGTAACATCTCCCTTTTTTTGGAAAAAAATGAAAAGAAATACCAAACTAATCCTCTGCAAAATAATGCTGTTGAATACACTTGAAACATCAACCAAATGTCTTTAGTCCTTAATTTAACCACGTCTTGAGTGTTCCTTTAATAACAACTGAACAGAACAATATGCAGTCTCTCTAAAGCATGGAAACAAACTTACAAATTTAAGCTGAATATGCAGTGTCTCAAATCATGCATAAACTAAGATTGTACAAAGTCCTTGAATCTTGATGGAGGTTTCACCTGTCTGCCACGAGTTGTTCTCTGTGGCGTTGACATCCACTGGACCACTGTCACGCTTTGGTCTCAGGTCCACTCTGTTCCTGCGAATGAACTCTCCATTTACTTGAACTTTATAGGAGCGGTCGGACAGTTTGTCGACTACTGCCCCAGGCTGCCAATTCTTGCTTCGCTGTCCTGCAACTCTAACATCTTGACCGATGTCCAACTCTGGTAATGTCTTGGTAGGCCTTTGCTTTCTGTCTCCTGGTTCTTAATTTCTCCTGCACTTTCAGAGTTGCAACTCCACTTGGTTTCTTGAATGATCAATCAAATAATTTCAGTTTCACCTTACTGTTTCTCATTGGTGGGTCACCAGTCTGTGCGATGGCTGTCAGATCTCACATTCCAAGGATATTGCAAGTCGCACCCGTGTCAAGTTGGCATTCTACTTCACTGAAATATTTCTCTTCTGGATCTGAAAAAATAATAGTGGAAAGCAGTTGTTTTTCCCTGGATTTGACACTGGGAACTTCTTCTATTTTGAGAAGCGAGTCATCAGAATCACTCAGCTCATCGTCGGATTCATTTGTCTCCTCTGTAACTTGTCGCACGTGTTTGCTAAATGGTTTCCCAGAATTTCCCTGTGGATTTTTTTCGCTCTTTTTGACGACAAACAACAGCTAAATATGGTTGGGCTTAAAACACAGTTTACAAGTCTGCTTATATGCCTTGCAGTCCTCCAACTTGTGCTTTTCTGGACGGCCAAACCGATCACATATTTGCTTCTGTTGCTTGGCCGGGGTTCTCTTCGGTTTTCACACGCTCTTGTCGGGGTTTTTTCCCGTAAATGGCGTTGATTTCTTCATCTTTGCCTTCATCTTTCTTCATCGATTTTAGATGTTTGCTGGCGATTTCAGATACTTTGCAGATGCTCAGTGTCTTGTCGAGGTTTAGATCTTCCACTTTTAACAGACGGAGTTTTGTTGTTTGGTTATGGAGCCCAATAATAATCCTGTCATGGATCATTTCGTCGGTGAGTGTGGCTAGCAACACGACACAGCGAGTTTTTGTAGCCTGTTGACAAATTCCTCAATTCCCTCTTCCTGACCTTGTGTGGCTATATTAAAACAATATCTCATATACTTCATTGGTTTTGGGCTTGAAATATGCCTCTAAAGCTGTGAGAGAAGCAGCGACGCTTTCCCTGTCAGCTGCACTGAGATTTAAATTGAGAAAAATCTGCAAGCATTCCTTGCCCATGACAGATCTCGGAGTCATGAGTCGAACCTTTTCTGGATGCTAGTTTAGCCCTGTAGCCACTTCATAGTTGCTTCATTGCTGGCTGAAAAATTTCCAGTTGCCTTTCCGATCTCCTGTTATTTTCATTGGAGAAGGAACCGGAACGTTCAACGTGAAAGTGAGTAGCCCACTCGCAGTTGCACCCAGCTCTTCTGACGAACTATCAGGTTGTCTTGGCATGTCTTCAGTGAATTATTTTCAACACTTGCTGTCGTTTAATTCCTGATTGCTTTCAGGTCTGCATAGATCTCGTGTTTACCTAATTTTCTGTGATATTTCCATGGAGGTTTTGTCGAGAATTTCTCTAGTTTTCACTTCCAGACACCGTGTTTGGGCGCTTGGCAATCCAACAAAAAACTTGCCATTTTGGAAAGTCCACATGTGATTTTACTGGACGGACTGTTACCATAGTAATCGGAAGTAAAATAGTTACATCAATCAACCGGAAGTAAACAGTACTTCTCGTAACAACAGTGTAAGTGGCCTGTAGCTCTTGACCGGAGGAAGTTCTTCCCACATCTCTTCACCATCCATTGATTTATCTTCAGCCAGGGGAGGCGGCTTCTTTGCCACAAAATTTTCGAGTGCAGCCAGTTAGTTAATGCTTCTTCAAGTCGGGGGTTTCGCAGGACTCGACACGCTCGCCAATTTTATCCCTCAGAACTCATGATATGATCAGCCGACTCTTTCCCGAATAGTTACCTAATGGAATTTCAAGATACTAGGCTAATTCCTCAAGCTTCCCCCTTGGTGAACCGCAGATCTTGCCTTCTGACGCAAACTATTGTTCCTTGACAGCCATTGCCATCTTTACGTTTAGCACTCGAAGACACACAAACAAACAAATTCAACAATATAACCCACACACACTGTCCAACTTTTGTGGAATTCTCTTCATGTAATCCTTGTCACGGCACCAAATGTTGTGTTCATATTTGTTTTATTATTCCCAGGTTTGAAAATAACAAAAAGGAAAAACTCTCTTGCGAGCACATGGTCATTAAAACCTGCGCATGATCAGAATAACCGCTGATCATCAAAACATTTTCGAAAAACGTCTTCTTGATTTCTCTCAGTACAAGACAGAAAAACTCTTTCCTTAGGCTACCAAAGTCTTGATCACTCTAAATGAAAGGGTGAAGTTGAAATGTAATCAAGCAATATTTTGATGTTAATAAAGTCTGGTTTCCATATAATTGTTCAGGTTATCCCGGTCGCCCTGGTCTTATCTGATATTTTTGAAACGATTGGGGCGATTGGGATGACCCTTAAGTGTTTGTGGTTTCCATATAGTCACCCACGTCGCTCTGGTGGAAGTCCTGAATCTGAATAGAATCTTTTGGTGCATAATTTACTTGCAAAAATGGCGGCAGAAACCAAAGAGCGAACCTCGTTGCATCTTGCTTGTTGTGGCTGTTTAACGGAGGAGAAGAGAGAGAAGAGACGGGAGCACAGGTTTTGGGTTCGGAAGATATTTCAGAAAAGAGAAGTCAGAAGAGCTGGGAACCTGTCATATGTAACTTGTCACCAATTTTTTTCCAGAAATCAGTGACCGAACGAATTTGTTTTTGTGATCATGACTAAATATGTTATATAGGTAGTCGAGTTTCTGCACTTACTCCATAAAACAATCTTTGTTTAAAACAATTCTGTTGACGCAGCAATTTTTGGAGCACAGTGGGGAAAGTACGGTGCTTTGTGGGATATTTTTGGGTCGTCTCAGTCTTTTGGGTCATCCCGGTTGCCTGAAAGTGGTTTCCATTATAATATTCACGATCTCTCGCGATTGTTTTGGTCATCTGGATAGAATATTTTGTATCCAAGCGATCGCGGTCATCCCTGTTTTTTCGATCTTTTTCGATCATCCACGGTTGTCTACATGTATATGGTGTTTCCATATAATCGTCCGGGTCGCTTAGGCGTAATTTCAAAAGACCGGGACGACCCAAACGATATTATGGAAACCAGTTTTAAACAGTGCAATAGGATTTTTCTCAATTGAAAATATAACTGTTTAATTTTTCTTGTGTCACATTGACCAATTAAAGTCAAAGTGAAAATACACTTATATTTTGATTTAATTTAAATACAAGTGATTTTGATTGTGTTTGTATTGTACAATCTTGGAAGTCAGCAAAATAGGGCAATTTTGTTAGTTGTAATAAATAATGAAAATAATGTTGAAATTGGATCTATCTCTTCAGTTTTGAATCATAGAAAAAAGCATAGATCTTTTATTTAAATAAAAACCAAATTATCAAATATGAATCTTAGACTTCAAATATAACTAAATCATGCAGGGAAAGATAAAATTAATATTGTTATCTTTATGCCATTAGAGAATTTTGGGAAATCTAATCTAGTTTACAGTTGTGCAGTACTCCACAATAAATTTTTACTAAATAAAATAACAAAATCTCTACATTTATATCATAACATTGTCATATTTCCTTTCCTTTATCTGCCTATAAATGGCCTTTCTATTAATATAGAAGACCACTTCCAATGTGGAGCATAAATCTTTTAAACAACTTGTTTCATCAAAAGCTGTTTCTAAAAGCTGGTTTCTATTGACAATTAAATATTTTGTGACTCCCTCAACACATACTGCGGGGTCTTCAATCTCTGAATGTCTGCCACTTTCATTGACCCTTTTAAGGTATGGTAGCATTTCAACAGGATTAATAATATTGTTGCTTTAAATATATTCAACTGCATTGGTAACAATATCAACAGATTCAGGCTCATGGTGTGTTTGTGAAACTGGCTCAGTGGTGGGCACTGGCTCGCTTTCAAGGTGCTGTGCTGGCTGCGCTGGCACTTACTGTGAAATTGCTGGCATTGATGGCTCTGGTTGTGAAAGTTCTGGCTGTAGTGACACTGGTTGTGGTGTCAACAAAGAATGCATTGGTGGTAGTGGTCGTGCAGTTGGTAGTGATTGCTGGGCCATAGTTGACATATCCGCTATTGGTGGTTGTGTGGCCAGGCTTCGAGAGCCTTCATCAGAATCAGAAGATAATTCGTTGTATGGTTCGTCATAAAAAAAAAAAATGATCCCCACATGTTTCCACATGACATACATGACATCAATTACATTTGTTTTCAGCTTATGATGCGAACTCTTCCACCACTGTTCTAGAACTTCGCCTTATGGCAATGCTTTTTTGAATGGGTCGGATGAAAATTTTGCACTGCGACTCTAGGTTTGCTTTCAGGTCCTTTGCAGACCACGTGCAATCAATTAACTTCATATTCTTGCAATTCTTGTTGCTTCGTAGTGATTCAAAACCACCACATGTACTCAGCTGTGGGAATCCAGTTACCTCTTCTTTTAAAAACCAAGACCGTCAATGTTTAATTTTTGCTTCTCTTGTGGGGTGGGAACTTTAGTAGCGTTGCGGGATGCAAGGCAGAAAAAGTGCTTGTCCAAGGACAGCGTATTTGTGAATGTTATTTGCAACAGTAATGAAAGTATTAGGTGGTGAGTAGCAAGAAAAGTCTCTTCTGTACTTAACCACATGTACTCGTATCCATATTCACTCATATGTATGGTAAGCCAAACAGGACAAAAGTGTACTGAATTTAAAATCACCCAGTGACAAATAAAAACCACCATATGAGATTTAGAAATCACTAACTGAGAAATAAAAACCACCATATGAGATTTAGAAATCGCTGAATATTTAAAACTATCGCATGACAATAGGAATTAATATGTGAAAATAAAAATCACCAGGTGATTTAGAAATCACTTTTCGAAAATTTGAAACTATCACATGAGAACAGAAATCACCATATGAGAATATCGAGTGGCAGTCAGAAATATCGATTCGAATATTAATGAGCCTACAAAGTACCGTGCAATGGTAAACCATCAAGAAACATGGCGGATGAAACCCAAGTAAACCGTGAAGATATAAGAGAAATACTGAATATGATTTCGACAGTTTGCGAAAGAGTAGCTGCTGCTTACCGAGTTTCAGACTGTTTAGGATTAGAAACTTGTGAATGAAGATTAGAAGAGTATCTAAGAGTCCTTGTTGCCGTTTCAGTTTCACGAAATGTCTTCACAATCAAGACGTCTTTTCAGCCCTTTTTCTGTTGCACCAAATGCTAGGGAAACAAAAAACTGACACCAAAAGAGACTTAAGTCTTAGAAACTTCACGTAAAACCCCAGAATCCCTTCTCCTTTCAACTATTCCATGGTCATCAATAATGACAACTTCAATGCTCTGTTTAAGTATGTTGATGTCTTTAAATTCTTCAATTATGTCCTTGAGCACATTGGATCTGTGAACTTCCACTCTTCGGCTGGGGTAAAGATTATAACCACTCGAGGGCCCTTGAAAAAGAGCATGATTTTAGTGCCCAATGCAATAATTTCGACAAGGAAAACAATGTACAAATTAAAAGTTTCAGCTCTTAGTGATATTGATACTAATGATCCCCTACTATATACAAGTAATTTGCACAAAAATGAACATGTCTGTGTATACATAAATCACTAATTTACTGTTGAATTTCCAGTTTGCAATTTGGGGCTACAGTTGGAACATCAACTGTGAAGAAAATAATTTTATATGTTATGCATTTGATGACTGTCTTGCATGACAACTGAGATGAGAATGTTAAATAAAGTTGGGCCGGGGGGAAGGGGTTGTGATACACGCTGACCTTCAGGGAGAGAAGAACAGTTATTATAGATCAATTGACCAATATGAGAGGAATATGTTGAATCAAAAAGAAATATTAAAAGATGTAAAACCCTGCTTGCTCTCGTTCTTCATCTATGTCAATCGACTGGTCACTTCTTGGGAATTCAGCCGGGGAAGGAGCTCTATATATGGTAACAGTTTGGTTTATAAGTTATTTTGCACAAGTGCTTGACTAACATGAATAATGAACTACTGCCTTGAATTCCTAAAAATTGAACAAATAAAAAAAAATTGGGAGAAGAGATTGTGTGACAAGTACGAGAAAGAAACAATAATTTGGATACAACTGAGGCATTACACTTGCAAATCTTTGTCGAATCGAAAAGCTGATAAATTATAAATGACCTGTTTGTTTTTGTTCTTGATCTACTGGAACACCACTTGGCTGATCATTGCTTAGGATTTGAGCTGGTGCAGCAACTCTAACTACATGTAAGATGACTTGTTAGAATGTTATCATCTCAAGTCTTTGAAGAATACTTCGGATTTAAGCAGTTTACACCATCATAAATGAATTATTTAAATGGGAAGATGAAAATGCTAAATAACCTGGGGGAAGTAACAAACAAAGTTATCCTTGGAGAGAATGGAGCAACCTTTTAGAGACAAATGGTGGACAGAAACACTAGAATTTTTTAGAATTGAAAAACAGTTATCTTAAAATACCGTTTCTGCTTGCTCTCCTTCCAACTGTAAGTGATCAACAAAATGTTACTGTTAATGTTACTGCTTTGTAATGCTTAAGTGAAAAATTAGAAAATTAAACGAGACTTACCTGTAAGTTGAAGTTTGATTGAGATTCTACGAGTTATTGGACCGGAGCTAGG
>JAOBYH010204082.1:0-10205 GCA_025403525.1 Umimayanthus kanabou | reverse complement strand
CTCCGCGGTCACTGTGGTACATGGATTTTAGAAACAACAACAACTGCTTCTAGAACTAGACCTTTGGGCTAGAGTTAAGGTTGTGGTTAGATACGTTTAAGGGAGGGGTAGGTGGGTCGATGCCCAGAAACCAACATTGATCCAAATTTTTGTTTCAGTATTTTCTTAAACCTCATAATTTGCTTGTTTATAAATGGCTAAATTTTTAAAAGTGGTGAATTCTCTTTTAGATCAGCTAGTGCTGGTAATAGGACATTTGCATGACTGTGCCAATTTACTGCAACTATCAGAATGCTTAATTAGAAAATTCCTTTAGAAATCTTTAATCCCTTGTGAGGATAGTTAAGAATTATCTTACATAAGAAAGTTAAGTGGGAAGAGCATTCTCACACTGTCTGCTACTAAGTTGTAGTATGTGACGCCATCATGCAAAATAATGTCATGTTCATTATACTAGACAGTTCATTTCTGAAATAATCAATTTATAGATGATGATACTTTTCAACGGGCAAGGGCAAATACTGGCCCCTCATCATTTTCGCACCCACCCCTGGTGAAGCAAGGACATACTTATGGGCCTGAACTGAAGCCAGGTGACTGCTTGTCACAACAGCCTATGAACAATGGTTATATACATGGAGGTTCTGCTTCAAATGTGGCTATCACCACAAGGCAACCACATGGAACAGTAGTTGATGTTGCCCCAAGTGCTGGCCGGCAGGTTCATCAAAATGTGATGTTAACTGTACCACATAGATTCCCCGGCCACCCTACAGTTCCAAGACAATCTGTCTTTTCCACTGTTTCTGGACAGAGAGCCGTGATTCAGCAGCAAGTTAGACCTAATGTACCAACACAGCAACCCTATCAAGGTCAGTACATAAGTCAGGGCCCTCCTGTGCTATTTCCGTCCCAAGACCCAACTGCATTACCAATACCTGCACTGGGAACCCAACCAAGCAATGAACAGCTGCATTCCATGGGATACCCATCACATGGAGCCTACCCCACTTTCGGGAACCCACAAAGTCATCAGCAAGTTGCTGGCTATGCAGACCAAACATACCTTTTCCAAGCAGCAGAAAGGCAGGATGTTCCACCACTCAGTGAGAAGGGAAAAGGGGAAATAACACCAATGATAGGAGCTAAACCAAGCACAGCTGAAAAATCATCTCATGGTGCCTATCCCAATTATCCTTCACATCTTTCACAAGCTGCTGCTTGTGTTAACCAAGAAGAGGAAGTACAGGAAACTCCACCACAGAGTGTAAAGAGCAAAGCTGAAATTGCTCCAATGCAAAAAGCGCAACCAAGCACAGCTGAAAAATCGTCTCCTATTCATGCAGGCAATAAGAGTGCTGCTACTGAACCTTTACCAAAAGAACCTGCTCTAAGCTTGGAAAATGCTCTGCCATTCAAGCAAGAAGACAATGAGGAGCAGGAAACTGATAGAAAACCACATGCCAGTGGTGTTGATGCTGCTGAGGTAAATTCAACAGGTAAGTGTGCAATGTTGTTGTGTTACTTCTACACATACCATGGATTTGTTACTCAGGTCCTGGCACTTGTTGTAAAAATGTCTCATCAGATTACAAGAATGTAGTTAGAACTACTGTACATGTACATGACTGTATGTGACTTTTTGAAAAAAGAACACACAAACAAGAAATAATGTTTGTTTGGGTTTGTGGCAAAATTTCGCCTCATTATTGAAATGCTTTATGTACATGGTTGTAATCTTTTCTTTTCCACTCTTCCTTGTTGTTGTCTTGCTTGTCTTCCTGTGGTCGTCCTTTGGTCTTGTTTTCACGACGTTTCGGCGTCTCGCCCTCTTCTGGTGAATGAGTTGTGCTGTCTAGTCAATTGGTTGTCTATATATCGGAAGTTCTCACGCTTGTGGGAGTCATGTTTGTCGATAGTATTTGTTCATGTAGGCCTTGTACGATATCCACTCTCGGGACCGTGCCTTGTATAAACTCTGCCCATGATTTCATAAGGGTGAATGAGTTGTGCTGTCTAGTCAATTGGTTGTCTATATGTCGTAGGTTCTCACACTTGTGGGAGTCATGTTTGTCGATGGTATTTATTCATGTAGGCCTTAGACAAATACTATCGACAAACATGACTCCCACAAGTGTGAGAACTTCCGATATATAGACAATCAATTGACTAGACAGTACAACTCATTCACCAGAAGAGGGCGAGACGCCGAAATGTTGTGAAAACAAGACCAAAGGACGACCACAGAAAGACAAGCAAGACAACAACAAGGAAGAGTGGAAAAGAAAAGATTACAACCATGTACATAAAGACCTCCACCTTCGCCCAACTCAAGACACTTTCATGAAATGCTTTAATTAATTTGTGTTTTATTCTTTCTTGGCTAATTTTGTGAAGAAGGGAGGGGGACTATTTTCAGAAGTTGGGGTATGTTTGTTTGTTCAAGTGAATATCTAGCCCCTTGAATAAAGTGACTTTTTTGTAAGAAAAGTATGAGAAACAAAGTAGAGGGAGAAGAATCAACAGTGAGAAAAATGAAAGATTACAAACAAAGCATTGCTCATTTGCATACATGTAAATGACTGTACTTTAAGACAAGTAAATTTTGAAATTGTAAATAATTTCAAAACTGACTACAGAATGCATATGGTTGTAACGTGATTGCTTGTTTAGATTTATTTAGTTTTTGTTTAGCTGTTTAAAATGTTTAAGTTGTATGCAAGGTGGAAAGAACTCAGTGATGTTCAGTAAGACTTTTTAGACTTTGGAAACACATAAAGATAACTTTTTATGAAGTCTATATGTCCTGATTTCTTCAATATTTCTGTGTTACGCCTCAGATAAGCTGTTAAAGGAGATCCCAGTTATTGTCAAGAACAAGGTGGTCAAAATGTTAAACCCCAGGAATGGACACACCTGGAAAGACGTTGCTGGTCCCATGGGTTTGTCAGTGGGAGATCTAGATGAGTTAGACAATGACACTGACAAGGGTAAAATGGAGGGACTTTTCATCCTTATGATCCAGCAGCATAGAAGAGTTTCTGATCTTGTTCGGTGGTTAAACCACGAAGATGTGCAGCGACTTGATGTTATAGAAGTTTTTCGGAGTAATGGTCTGATTCCACCAGCCTTAGAAAGGGAACTTACTGAAGGTATGAACAACTAGCTGAGCAAGGTTGTCAAAAAAACACATTTTGAAGAAATACAGTTATTTATTATTTGTTGTAAAATGTTTGCGTTGGTGTTTTATCCCGATGATGATTTTCGACCATTGTAACTTATACATAATTTTTATTTTTTTTAAAAATTATATGGAATTTTTGCATTTTTTACAAAGGTAAAATTCTCTTAAAAAACAAAACATGTTAATCAAACTTTAAAACCACACACATCTTTTAACCCTGGTTAAGATGTTTCTTTCGTTTTGTTTAATTTTTTTCACATTATTTTAGTAATTTCATGAAGATGTATATTTTATCGCCGCAAGTTATAAAATATTTGCGTTCAAGCATTTTATCTGATGATGAGTTTACGCCAACAATGTCTGACCATTGTAATTTTTAGAATTTCAAGCCTTTAAAATGTTTTGCATTTTTTTTTGCATTTTTTAAAGGTATCATTGTCATACTGAAGAAAGAAATCATGATGTTCGAACTTTAAAATCACAAACATTTGTTAATCTGGGTTTAGACTAAGAGGTTTGTTTTCGTTTTGTCTCTTCACATTGTATCAGTAATTCGAAGTTGAAAATTATGTTATCGCTGTTGTCTCGTATATACGTGTAAATTTTAATTTTTCTGCACATCATATTTTGTAATCTAAGTATTATACTTATCGGGGTTGTCAAAATAAGCTGGTGACTGGCGAATTTGATCGCTTACAGCGCTGCAAATGCTGGCAATAAAAGTATTTCAGAAAGCGTTACAGGGAAAGTTTAAATTGCACCTCTTAACATAGTGACAACCCATGACGTATGCACACTTGTATTTGAATTTAAATGCGTGCAATTCTCATTGACGAAGCGTGTTTAAAACGACAGTGATATCAAAGGCAGTCTCTGATCTATTAATCATCATCTGAACGTTAGCGATGAAGCAATCCAAATGTTTTGTCTAGCCAATCAAATTCGTTTTTTAAACATCCTTCTTGCAGCCGCACGAGTTACAGAAGTTGACGAGTCGCCGGTCAAACCACTGATTCCCTGCACTGAGGAGAAACTTCCAGTAGTCGTAGGTGCGCCTATTGTATGTTCGGAGGAGCGGCTAACAGATGCGAACCACACAACACGGCAAACAGAAATAAAGAAATACAGTGAACAACAAATTTCTTCGCCATGTGTCAAACCACGAGCAGGTGTGGTAGCAAAAGGTGCGAGTTTTGAGAGTTCAGCAGGCAAGATGACTATACTATCCAATGCGGATGCTGCACAAGGTGGAACCTCAACAAGTGAAAAGCCAAAACAGTGCACAGAAGCAAAAGTCTCAAGAGACGACGAGACTCGTTCTGACATTGAGGAAACCAAGATTTCAAAATTGGAGAGGAAAGAGAACGCATTAAGAGACCAACTTTGTTGTCCTGCCGTCTGCAGCGTAAAAGATGATTTGGATGAAGGTGATGTTCCGACCCAATGCACAGAGTCGAAGGCATTCACCAACAATCCATCACCCTCTCTGATGCCCCTAGCTACTGCTGAAGATGGGACATCACCTGCCCAATGTACAAGCTTGAATGCTACTCAAGCAACAGAAGCGAAGGGCTCTTATTTGAAATCCACAACAAGCATTCCAGTTAAAACTAATGATCCTGGTGTGATAGAAGGTAACACGTCAGGCCAGTGTTCAAGTTTGAGTGTTACGTCGTCAATGAAAGAAGAATCTTTAGCCAAGAATGCAGCCAGTGGGGTAGAAAGTATCATGCCTTCCCAATGTACAAGTATGTGTGTTACGTCGTCAGTAAAAAAAGACTCTTCAGCCAAGAATGCAGCCAGTGGGGTAGAAAGTATCATGCCGTCCCAATGTACAAGTTTGGGTGTTACATCGTCAATAAAAAAAGACTCTTCAGCCAAGAATGCAGCCAGTGGGGTAGAAAGTATCAAGCCGTCCCAATGTACAGGTGTGGGTGTTACATCGTCAATAAAAAAAGACTCTTCAGCCAAGAATGCAGCCAGTGGGGTAGAAAGTATCAAGCCGTCCCAATGTACAGGTGTGGGTGTTACATCATCAATAAAAAAAGACTTTTCAGCCAAGAATGCAGCCAGTGGGGTAGAAAGTATCATGCCGTCCCAGTGTACAAGTTTGAGTGTTACATCGTCAATGAAAGAAGAATCTTCAGCCAAGAATGTAGCCAGTGGGGTAGAAAGTATCATGCCGTCCCAATGTACAAGTTTGAGTGTTACATCGTCAATGAAAGAAGAATCTTCAGCCAAGAATGCAGCCAGTGGGGTAGAAAGTATCATGCCGTCCCAATGTACAAGTTTGAGTGTTACATCGTCAAGGAAAGAAGAATCTTCAGCAAAGAGTAAAGCTGGTGTGACAGAAGGTAACACCCCAACAGAATGTACAAGTTTGGGAGTTATACCCTCAACAAAAGAAGACTCTTCAGTAAAGAATGCAGCTGGTTTTGTAGAAGGTAACACGCCATCCCAGTGTACAAGTTTGGGTGTTACATCGTCAACGAAAGAAAACTCTTCAGCAAAGAACGCAGTTAGTGTGATAGAAAGTAAATTACCCACAGAATGCAGTAGCATTCAGAATGCAGATGTGAAAAAATACAATGCGCCAACGCAGTGTAGTAGTTTGAATACTACTACCTTGTCAAATTCCAGTGAGAGAAAATCATATATACCTCAAGACAATTCGCCTACTGAGTGTACAGTTGAAAGTCTTTTTCCTACTCAGTGTGGCTCTAGTTTCTGTGTCGCCACTTCAACACCTGTCAAAGAGACAACGGTAACAGCTACTCTTAGTGAAGACTCGTGTTCAAAGCACATTGCAAGTTCTTCACAGAACGTGTCTTCATATGGCACAGAGACACAAGTTAATCAAATTGAAAAACCTCCTTCAGACAGTCACGATTCACCAGTTGCTTGTACAGATGTTGAGAGCTCCAAGGAGGAAGAATGCCGTGGTATTGCATTTGAAGAACAAGGCAAGGCTGGAGATGTTGATAACAATGAATTAAGCTGCCTTCCCGATGGATTTGATGATGAGGATGGAGACGTCTTCTGCTCAGGTATTTTTTAAGTATCAGGGCCATAGCTAGACTCAAAATTTAGGGGGGCATTTGCCCTCCTTGCCTAACGCTAGCTACGCCGCCCTGCAGTAATCACTGCACTGTACTGAAAAAAATTACTCTTTAATTAACGTCCGGTCCAAAATTTAGGGGGCGCTAGCTACGGCCCTGGGCCCGGTTCCTTAAAACCACGATTAGCGCTAACCTAGGGTTAAATCGTCTAACCCAGGATTAAAACTTAACCCACGATTAAATTATGTTCCACAAACACCGATTGGCGCTAACCCAGGGTTAAACCGTGGGTTAAATTTAACCCATGTAGCTAGGTGGATTAACTCGGTAATCGACCTATTTAACAAACTCAAGCAATTTAAACACTACATAGCTTGCCACAGATACAACGTATAAAAATCCATCGCTAATGTGATATCGATAACTGTAAAGCTAAGCCTAAAGCGCTTAGAACTTAAGAAAGTTACACGACGGGTGCTGAAACTCTGAAGATCGTGAACGGTGAAGACCGCCTCAAGTTTCCGTTTTAATTTTCTTTCATTTCCCTGTAATTTCAACTTTTAGACTCAACTAAAGGCATTGAAAATGTTTTAAATAACAGAGGGAGAAACTAAAAAGAAATACCGGCCAAATGTGTGTCTAAAAACAGAAACTGAGTGTGACTTCTTTTGCGAAGAGAGAATGAGAAAAAAAAAAGATTGATCAAAACTTGCAGCTCCGGGAATCTCCGAGTTCATGCTCACGCCATGTTCAGGAGCCAGTGAGAATGCAGGGATGCGCGCTAACCCTGGGTTAGTTAATAATCTTCCGGTTCACTAATCTAGGTTTGAGGAACGCTTTTTAAACCACGGATTAACTAACCCTCGGTTAGGAAATTTAACCCAGGATCAGGACTAACCCTGGGTTAGGTTAATCGAGGTTTTGAGGAACAGGGCCCTGAGTGTCAGCAATGTTTGTCACTGTGTTTCTTTGTGTTGGTATTACCAAAAGACATAATAACGAACATGTTTTGCGACTGTCGCGGGAAGAAATCTGCAACAGATTTTTGAACATTCGCCCATCCGAATGTAACTCGTTTTTTGACTTGAACACATATAGGTCTACAATGAGGGAAGAGATTTGGCAACAATACACCAGTCGCTGTTATTCTTGTGATTATTTTACTTTTTAGATAAGTTTGGAAGGTGTGCTTTGATTATCTGCTGTGAAAATTACGAGAGCCTAACTCCTCTGGATGGACTATCTCACCGTGCAAAAGAATTGTCGGAGCTGTTGGAAGAAGCAGGCTGGCAAGGTATCGCTTCAGTTGGTTTCAGTTTTCGCACACAGTTAGCCCAGTCATTTGGTTGGCAGTCTAGCACTTAAAATGTTCTGAAGTCAATCGAGTGTCGAACATCACAACGTTCTTTCATTGTATCAATTTAGTTTTGTTTCACAGACGAATCGGTTTATACAAGAAAGCAACTGTTTTACCAACTCTGTTGTATTTTTCCTATTTCAGTGACGTCTCAATTTGATTGTTCCGCTGTGACAATGGAAGATGCTATGGAAGACTTCCTAAAGAAAGTAGGAGGTGGTAGATCCAAAGCTTGTCTAGTCTATCTCATTGGACACACAGTGCAGGTAATGTCGAGAGACAAGATCATTTTGTTGTGGTTTACTTGTACAAACGTAATGCCAGTAGAAAATGTGCCAAAAGCCAGCATAGCTCAGCATTCTGCTGTTTTCATTTGGTTAGTGGTTCAAATAATGAGAAACACGCTACAGCTAACTTGTTTCCAAGAATAACTGCCATAAATGTATTGCTCACGTTGACTTTGATCAAAACGAAAGAAGCTCAGAACAAAAATCTTTCATTTTACAAGGAAGTAAATAAGCAGAAGCTCTGTCGAATCCTTAAATAAGAACGCAAGCTCTAACCTTTGCCAAGTCATTCTCATTTTGAGGATTATTTGTGAATACGTGCGGGAAAAATCGCCGACTATGTAGCTATTCGTTCGTTGTAATCTCAATGTAACAAAGTCAAACGATGCTCTAGCACATTATCCAATGACAGTTCTGATAGTCATCCACCCAAAACAATTGTAACAATCGTATTTTAGCAACTTCAAAAACGTTTGTAGGTTTAATTCCAAACTGCCGTATTCTTGACAAAAAAACAAATGAGAAAGAATTATAACGAAATTTTAAGGAATCGTTTTGTAATAAAAGACCCAGGCCTGTAGCCAGGATTTTTCAAGGAGGGGGTGCATACCTCAAGAACCGCGACCAAATAAGTAATGTTGGAACGACAGGCCATGCAAGTGCCGAAAACACAAGGTTTTTAGGGGGGTCCGGGGGCATGGTCTCCCGGAAAATGTTCGAAATTTGAGATCCTCAATTTACTGGAAATGCGCTGAAATTATCAATCCTATCATCATCACGTAATTTTGTATCGTTTTAAATCATTTACAATCCCATCAGACGGACTTTTTTGGCTCCTGGGGGGGGGTGTGCGTGCGCACCCCACGCACCCCCTGTTAACGTTAACGTCTTGGTTACGTTCCAGATTCAAGGGGACAATCACCTGTTACCTGTAGACGTCACCACCGACCTGAGCAGGGCAGACATCCTTCATATGGCGTTAAATCTAAGTGGTTTACTGACCGTACTTGAGGAGAAGTCTTACGTAAGTGATAACTCTTTCAGCCCCAAACTTGACAAAAATGCTGGTAGATTCTCCATGCATACTTTCATTTTAAACAGTTTGGGAGACATTTTTTATTTCATATTGGATAGCTTGCAGTGTGTGATCGATTCCTGTATTCTAACAACAAAACAACTTTTTTTGTGTTGATATTGTAAGGAGAAGAAAGATGTTGCTAAACTTGCTGAGGCTAAAAGGGTTAAAGCCCTATTTGTAACCTGATTTGAGTGGATAAGACTGAAATTAAGTGCAATGGATAGGTAATGAAGAATTAACTTTACTAAGGATTAGCTTCAAGATAAACCGTAACAACAAAAAGTGCAACGTTTGTTACAGCTTCATGTTACGTTCGTGGATGGAGCACACGAGAATCGACAGCCACTAAAGTGTTATGGGATATTCCCTGGACTGGCCGGCGTTAAGACTCCTCCAAAGTGCACCGTCGCTTTCCCTTGCAGTCCTGGAGCTGTGCGGCCAAGCAACGAACGACTGTAAGTACTAGACAATGGAAGTATTGGTGAGTTTTGGGACGGCAACCACTTGACAACAGTTACTCAAGTTTCAACTTCTTGTTTGCGCTTGATGTATGTTTTCTTGTCTCGTATTCTCTATACAGAGTGTACATCCAGAATTTGATAGATCAACTTCGCGTTCCTGGTTTGACGTTGAGGGAACTCCTTACAAATGTGGCCACCACGATGACGCGCCTTGATTCGACGTGCTCAAGTCCACCTTGTGACATGTCTTTAGCACAGTCCTTAGCACCTTTTGCTATTGTCACACGTGAAGAGGAAAGTCGAGGTACGTAGGAAACTTAAAAGGGCTGTTCATAGGTACCTGTGACATTTTCGATGTTATGTATACCTTACAGTACTAAGTTGTGATGTGATGTGATGTGTTTATTTGCAAAATTGTGGCATTCAGGTATGTTCGTGGGGATTTTTTAAGATATTTTTTGCGTTGGAAAATTGCACTGGCAGGACATGAGCGAAGTATAACATATTTAATTGTCTAACATTAATAAAATATAACTGCTACTACTATTCTTCCTATTACTACTCCACGACAACCACCACCATGCACTACTACGACTACTACGACTACGACTACGACTACGACTACTACTACTACTACTATTACTACTACTATTACTACTACTACTACTACTATTACTACTACTACTATTACTACTGCTGCTACTACTACTACTACTACTACTATTACTACTACTACTACTACTACTATTACTACTACTACTACTACTATTACTACTACT
>JAOBYH010203971.1:0-10205 GCA_025403525.1 Umimayanthus kanabou | reverse complement strand
CCCCCACTTTGAGTCACTAGTCAGCCCCCCCACTTTCAAAGTAGCTCTGCGGTACCTGTGATGGGGCACCATTTTCAGTTGTGGGAGTGATAAAGGGGCACAGTATCTGGATCTGCCAACGAGGGTAAGGGGTTGAGCTTCCGAAAGTTCTGGGCACACCCTCCCCCCAATTCCACCGGTCTCAAGAAAGAAAGAGTATATACTTTGAGCAAGGCCAAGAGTGAGGTTTAACACAAAGTATACTTTCAGTGCATAGTCGCCTACAAACAAAGATTAGAGTGCACAGTTTTTCTAGACATATTATGTCAGTTTGGGAAAAAAGCGGCTTGCCCGGGGACTTGCCTTACAACATTCTCCTATTTATGAAATGCTTACGATTCCACGCGACTGCATGTGCCATGTCTGACCGTGGAAAATCACCAACGATCTCCACACGCCGATCACCTTTGGCTCGACAAGCCTCGCTCCACCAGTAAGACCACAACACCATACAACTGAAACACTTAAAGAAATATGCTCCCGAGTTCTCACTGCCAGGAAATGGAAATGAAAGTTTGCCGAAACGAAGTAAGACCTCCCGATCCCGATTCCCGGCCCCGGAACATCGAACAACAATGCATTGTATTGTTTGATCAACAGATGACATTTAGCTCTCTTGATATAAGTGTCATTGAAACACACCTAATAGCAAACCCAGAAAAACATAATTCCCTCAGCTTACCAGTGTTTCAAGTTGTGACACACCACAGTGAACAGAGTGAAGTGCACCTCCTCTCCTTCCTTTGTAGCTTTTCCTGTACCGGGTCCTGAAAGATGTCAGAATGTCACATGCACAGCGCGCCGAGCATGTTACTGGTCACGTGCGCGTATGCCAACTTGGAATATTAGCCAATAGGAAGGGAAAACGGCCTTACTTTTCCCGCCAAATGTTGATCACTCTGCAACGCACACGGGTTCAATTCGTTGCCTTTTTTCTTTTGCCCTTTATAACTTTTAAAAAAGAAAAATAAAGAAAACGGCACAGAAACAGCAAATTTCCGGGATATACTGTGCATTACTATGATCTGGCTACCTGGCTAGTTTAGGCTAGTTTAGCCTAGGTAGCCCGCACCTGCCCATCTCAAATTCTAATTGGTTTTTTTCAAACGCTGTCATTGCGCTGTGTACTGCACAAAAAAGGTGAACTGAAATAAGGTAGTTGGTACTCGTTGTTATTCTTGCGACCTACCACACCTGTCACCTAAAATTCAGTGCCTAGTTCTGGATGTAAATCCACTCACACAAAGTTCCAGGACGGGTTTTTCGAAAGTGAGTATTTGAAACAGGATGAAAACTTTATTAAAGCCACGATCGGGTTTGCAGTCTGCTCCAGTAACTGACGAAGGGCTATTAAACGCTCGAAACGTCACTAGTTTCACACCAAACCTTTATACCAACTCTTGTTGATAAATATGCAGAAAACACTAGGGTTTTTTCAAAACTGGTCTTCTCTTTGCTTCCTTAAAATAGACCAGCTTTTGCTGAACATTTTGGGTTGATACTTGACTGGTTTCCCTTGGAAGGTATAATTTGCAGGAGTGTAGCCGTAGGAGTTGATAAAGAGGTGTCTGTATTAAGTGTGCAGAAGTGTCTTAGACCCGCATGCACACTAGACAGTCTAAAGGTGTGTACAGGTCTCCAGAGGTGTCTAGAGGGGTTGACCAGGTTGTCGTGCCCAGAATTGCATTTATAGACACCTCTGGCTAGTGTCCTAATAGGTGTGTAGATGTGTCCAGAAGTAGCTAAGTTGTCTCTGCCGACAACGCCACACACCTTTCACACCGTCTTGGACACCGGGTGGTTTCTAAAACGAAGACCGACGACCCACATGTCTACAACGAAGACCGAAGACACTGTTGTTGGTATTTTCTAAAGAAAGCCTACACGGCAATGCGATGACCGATGACAGTCGTAATTTTAACAAGTTTCAATGGCCGGCTCCAAGCACGGGCGGTGGGAAAAATTGGTTACGAAGATCGAGATGTTTAAATGACATAAAATACTAATTCAAACCTTTGTTGATTCGCGCCCACAAACTCCGAACTCGATTATTCGGTTTGATGTTTTTAGAAACATCCTAACGATGACTTTATACGGGTATTTGGTCTTCAATCTTCAATTTCAACAATCGGGCGGGGACGCTATATAAACCAACTTCAGAGTGTCCAACTGCCCCGATTTAGGCGGGGTACCCCGATTCTTTACGAGGTTCATTTCCATGCATTTGCTGTAATTATTCCTGTTGATTTCCCATACATTTACTGTAATCTTAAAGAAATACCCCGATTTTGCTCAAAGCAATGGTTGGACCCAACTTATCTAAAAAAGAGTGTATGTTTAATTGCTTTCCATTTTACTCTGTACAGCACACGTTACAGCTTGCTTAATTGTTGTTCTTTCAAAAAGAGTAACACAGTGACTTTACAGTAAAATAATAAGGCTTTTTCCAATGATAAACATGTTCCATAAAGCAATCGTATACTATTTATTTAATAACCTTGACCCGGTGCAAGTTCTTAAATATTGGCCTTTTCAGCCTCAAAGTAATCATTACAAGCGGTGCTCTTAGTTTAAAAGATAAACTACATAGCTAGGACGTATAAAATTGAAAAGGTTACAGACTTGAACTGTATGAACCTTCTTGTAAATACATGCAGTTAGCATTTGATAATTTTCTATTGATACTTATAGTAGTTTTTAGATTACTCTCTGTAGGACTGGATGCAGTCATAAAATCAGTTACTCAGTCGGTTAAGCATTTCGCTTCAAAATTATTTCATCGAGCTTATTTAGTTGATTAAATGACACTACAACAAACATTAACATCCATTCTCTTCATTTTTGCCATAAACTGCTCCTTCTTATACTTTCGCTTGAATCTCTCTAGAGCTTCTAATCATTTGCGAAGTACCACAAAACCTGCTGTATACGAGTGTTGTGTAGTCTTTACATTTCAACTTTAACAGTTTGAACTACCACACGCTTTTTGCACGGCTGAGAACCGGATAATTTTGGCCAAGGCTTGCTGGTTTAACGTTTTGGGCAAATTTATCGCCAAATTGTTCTAAAATTATAGGTTTTTTAAATTATTCTATACATTTAAATACAATTGCTCCGATGAAGGGCTAACGCTCGAAACGTCAGCTATACACCAAACCTCACAGGCGAAAAACATACCATATCAACCCTTGTTGATTATAACCATATTCAGCTTACTCGCCATGCAACGCAGAAAAAAAACCAGTCTTTTCAAAACTAGTCTTCCAGTGTTATTGTTTTAAGGTATTGGTTATTATTATCGCTATTGTTCGGTCAGCAAACCAACAGCTACTGGTCGACCCGTCTCTAAAGAACAATCACTTAGACAATCTCTTGTGCTTCGCACACTTTTACAGACCTCAAAGTACAATGAAGAATTCTGGCCAGTTGAAATTCACTGGCTGTTGGCCGATTTGTGTTACTAGATAATATCTGTAATAAACATGCTAGCATTTTCTTACACCAAAATTTTAACACAAGTTTAGCTTAAATAGGAAACCACGGAACCAATGTGGGTATGTTATCACAAAGAACGAAAAAGCGCAGTAACGTTCCGAGATATCTTTCTTCTGTTGACCTGGCCGGGGGGAGGGATGAAACAACCGCCAAACCCGTCAGTCTTCAATTATTTTAGTTGAATCGGAATCCAGAATCTGAATGGAAATCCCCCAATCCACTTTGGATCGTTAAATCCGAGATCCGGTTCAAAACTTGGGCCAATCCTAATCCACTTAACAAGTAGGATCCGCGAATCCGTAGCAACGACTTTCTTCAAAATCCGTAATCAGAACAAAGTTTGGGCAAAATCCGCCGATTTCCCAAGCTCTTTCACCCTCCTGCGCCTCCCCCCCCCCCCCCCCCCCCAATTCTTAACTCTTTGTCACAGAAAAACCGACTGATTTAAAAGCTAACTAATTATGTAAAGGCATCTTAATTTGTGTGGTAATAAATCACAATGCTGCTACAGTCGTCTCGTTAGCCATTCCTTGTAGTTCGAAAGTGGTCAAAATTGGCTCCAAGTTGATTCTTAAAAGCGTGTTAGTTTTCATATTTACGTAGAAAATTGATTTTTTGTTACGATTAATTTTTACGGATTTGATGATCTTTTCAAAACTTGATTGCCTTAAGAATGACTCGGGTCCTACATGTACATTTGAAACAAAAAAATTGTGTAAAAAGCAGATCGGTTTACAATTAGCTTTAGAAATAGTCGACATTCTAGAGATGCACGAGTGGAGGCGTTGTACTTTGATACTCAAGGTCCCTTCAAGCTGTGCCAAAATTTGATCAAAGGTTCAACAGTTTATTTTCTGCATATTACACTTGCAAAATATATAGTTGGGTGAAAATAGTCGAACCAACTGAACAGGCCCACCAACAAGTTGTGATATGTTGGGCGATCTTGGATCATGTTGGATAGAGTTTGACGTTTCCAAATATTGATCCAGCATCGTCCCAACATTCTTTTGTTCGGAAAAATGTTGGGTCATGTTGGAGGTGTTTGAACGCTCGACCCAACATTCGTGTGTGCCAAGCATGCGCACTTCCTGTCAATAAACGAGAGACCTCGGTCTGTTTCTAGAGTTTATCACCCCTGTCTCGTTCCCAAACTTCTCACTACAAATCCTATGCATAAATGTTGGTACCGTTTGAACACCTCTCACTCAGCACAAATCAGCCCCTCTAAAGTAACTTCCGCCCCCCAGACCCCACCCCACCCCCTACATAAACATAATTCCCAACCCCTCTTCCCATCCAGACAAGCTGTTACATTTTCCTGCCAGCAACGCCTATTCTTGTAGCTATGACAATAACTAGACCCGTTCAGGCCTCTACCCGGTATATTTATGGTAACTCAATAAATTAAAGTTATAATACTGGCCTGAATTTAACAATATGGATAAAAAGAGTAATGCGTTTATCAATTTCTAATTTAATAAGTTAGTTCATCACACTACAAATCTCTGCAACGCAGTATTCATCAGTATAGTGGAACTGAACAGTACGACCGCCTCTGGTAACTAGCATTAAAATCTTTCATGTACACAACCACTTTTTCAATCCAAATTTATAAAAAATTGAATAAGCTCAGTCCATTTCTCATACCTATTAAACTGTAAAACTCCGCTTATAAGTCTAGAGGCTTATTTTTGTTCTGTAAGGGGTTTTAGGGGGATGAGACTTATATTGGAGGAGGGGGCTTTTAACCTGGGGGATTATAAGTTGGGGCTTTATAAGCAGAATATAAATACGTTTCAAAATAGGCTCTATCGGAATTGGTATTTCCCTATCACTGGTCTTTATCATAAAAACATTAATGTTGCACCATCCATGCCTTTATTTCAGTCAACTGATGCCTATTTCAAACTTCAAAAGTAACAAAACATTTTTTGGTGAAGACGCTTGTGAAAGGAAGCTGAAAGACCTATATAGCCAGAACGTATGTTTCAGTGTTTGTCAATAACCGGGCTTTTTATATGAGTGGAGAGAGGGGAGACTTTAAAGGCGGGATTTTACAGCATGATCATGACGTAAGGCCACTTTAAAAAACACCCCGGTTTATCATCAGCGTGCGCACTGATTTTTCCCAGTGCATTGACTTTTTTTTATTTTTCGAGTAAAGTATATGTATGACTCACAAAGTCTTAAATAATTTATTGTGGAAAAAGAAACATGGAACAACTATTTCGATAAAATTTATTTTCGTCTTTAAATTTGGCAAGTACTGTTTTCACGATGATATAAGAACATGATGCGTGCGAGCTGATTGGGTCATTTTTGAAACAATTGTGTTACGTCTGTCTCGGTAGAAGAGTATAGCACCAAACTATCAGACTTCCAAAAAAGAAAACGTCCCCCCCTCACTGAATTTTGGAAGGTTTCTGATGATAGACCGGGATATTTTTTTAAAATGACCTAATATACAATTACATGAAGCACCTGAACAATTTTATAGCCCCTTGGTGGCCAGTTTCTAAGTGTCAATCTTTCTCACAAGCTTGAAATGCTAGTAGTTCTTAGCCTCATAAAATAGTATGTAACCAGATTCTGATGATTTGTGAATGTCTGACGTCAGTCCATAGAAGTCTTCAATTGTCTGCGCTTCTATTTTCTGTTGGAAAAGCAAGCAGTACAAAGTTTGATTGATGATTTCTTTCTCCAATCACATGTGGGAAACTAAATCCAAATAATGAACACGCGACCTTCTTTGTATTGATCAACAAGAGTAAATGCATGCCATGTTTTTTGCGGTAAGGTTGGCTGGCCGGGAAAGCAGACGTTTTGAGCCGAGCATTTGGCCCAGGCCAAACGTTTCATGCGTTGAGGCTATTGCTAAAGAGTTAGAACAATAACTTTCACCGATTAGCGTGAAGTTTAACAGACAAAAAGTTCAACATTTGGCACGAGCATCAACTCTACACCCAACCTTACGGCGATACCACACCAACCATAATTATCTTTCTGAATGCTAGTCCTTCATAGCTCTTTGTGACGTTGCCTTATTCTGAACTGGCTATGTTTTTCATTTCCTGTGCCTGGACTTTAGTATACTTGTACAGTGTGCCTTATTTGTTTATTTTACACAAACTCCTAGTTTGAAAGGTTGAACCTGATTTCCTCAAATGCAAGCTCAATTAACTTTTTTCAACCAATAGTTTTGTGAAGAAATTATCAACATCTAACTTGGTAATAATAACAATGCTTTGCAAAATGGGAAACTGCACCAACCTGGGCATTCTGGAAAAAAACAATATTTGAACATTGGAATCATTTCAACATACATGTGCATGTACAGCACAAAGTAAAATGCTAGGATCCTGAGAATAATCATTTTATGGTATGTGGTATTAACAATGTATCTGACAGAGTACTCCATAATTCAGTATACTTTGTACACAAGCTGGACGTAAACTGATATTCCGTTGAATTAACTACAAAATAACAATAAACTTCTGTTCACCAACACTCTTCCTCACCTCAACAATATCATCATCAAAGAGCAACCAGAAGCCGTGGCTCTTCACGATGGTGATGTAATGTCCGCGGTTTGGTCCACTGATCAAGAAGACAACACATTAGAAGAGGTGACTAGTCATCTATTACACAGACCAACTTGGTGTGTCTTGAGTTGTTTAATGCACACATACAATACACATAGCTTTCAAACAGTACATTGTAAATCAGTATTGTCACTCAACCAATAGGTATCGCAACATACTCTATAGATACCATGCCTCATTGCTCATCTGGGGTCCTAAGGGGGCCCATTCTGTGTAGTGGTAGTGGTAGGGTCTTACAACAGTTTAACAGAGAGGGGAAGCTTAGTGATATTTCTTTAAAAATAGTTTTAAGCCTTGTTTGAAAATAAGTTAATATGGAAGAAGAAAGCTCTTCTAACCATATACAACATAATGAATAGGAACTTTAGATATTAATCAAATGTAGCACACTATTTGCAGGACACAAAATAAATCAGCTCTTACCAACATTTTATTTTATAACAATAGCACTGAATATATTTGAGCAACTCAGGAAAATCTGCCTATGCAGCAAACTCAAAGTTCAACTACATGTATTATCTAGGTACTTGGAAAAAAAAATTCCCGTTTTTCAAAGTATACAATTAAGGCCTTGCATAGGAACCCTACTGAAGGCTAACTGCAGTACATACCTTCCACAGTGGATTACCACAGCAACAAGATCATACAGCCTGTCACAGTTTATTGCATCATCAGACTGCAATGCACAAAAAACAACAAAACTGACGATTGAGAACACACCTGAAGACCTATTTCACAAAAGGTTGACATACAATTAGCTCAATACCCAGATCTCAAAAGCACGATGGGAACTCTTGACCAAGTTATTGAAAATGCAATCTTGATCCAATTTATCACAATTGCCTTTATTAGTTGTGCTTCGACTGTTTTTTTGTCTCATAAACAGGACAGTAAGGTACCAAGCTTCTATAATCTCTTTTATACTTGCATCGAATCACCTATTGGAAATAGGCATGTGACACATGGTTAAGGTGTGTGTCCTGGTAGGTCTGCATGTATTGATAGGTGTGTGACACATGGTTAAGGCGTGTGTCTTGGTGGGTCTGCATGTATTGAGAGATAGGCATATGACACATGGTTAAAGCATGTGTCTTGGTAGGTCTCCATGTATTGAGAGATCGGCGTGTGACACATGGTTAAGGCGTGTGTCTTGGTAGGTCTGCATGTATTGAGAATTTGCCGACACATCATTTGGTAGTATTGCAATTGGGAGTAAGTCAATATACAGTTCAAACACTGCACATCTATATTTCCACTTACCGTATTGAACAACCTTAGTTCAAAGGGAAAGACCACTCTGTACGAGAGTTTGGTGTACCTCTGGAGTTGCTCCATGTATTTAAACCTCTTAAGATGCAACGCTAAGATCTGAGGCAGCTTCTTTACTCTCATTCTGAAGGAAGAAATAAAGAGACATTTGATACTTTTTATCTTGGATGACAAGACACAATTACAATAAGTTTGCAAACAGTTTCATTTCAGTACATACATGTACATGATTGTATTAAAACCACTGTTTTCATTTCCACGCAATAAAAAAAATTAATATCTAGTAAATCAGAAATGTCAACTGACTATGCAAGAAAAAGGGGCTATCCTGATTAAACAATTTTGCAAAGTGTGAATTAAGCTCTATTTCCTTATTTAAATATATAACTTGGTGTCCATAATCATGCAGCTCTCTTCAAAATAAAATTTGGTTGATAACAAAGCTCTAGAGTCATTAGCAACAAAAAACCCATTCACCCTAATATAAAATACTAGAGCCTATCTTCTACATGTACCTGGTCCACCAATACCAAAGATATAGGCTCAGCTGAGTTAATGGTGTCATGTTTCTTTATGAGAGATTATGTTAGATCATGTGTTGTTTCTGTCTAAAAAGATAAAATGAAATATCGGGGCAATATCGAAACTTAGGCATTTTGTGAACATAGATATTCTGATCAATCTTTATTATGCTTTAAATAATATATCCTTTTTTAACTTATGGCATTTTAGCTTGGGGTAATACGTACAGTTCTAAAGTTAACCCTCTATTTATCGTACAAATGTACGCATTATAACGTTTTCCGAGTATCGTGAACACACAAGCTGACGCTTTTTGTGAAATTAAACATTGTGATCTTGTTTATTTCCACAATGCATTCTTCATGCTCGATTGTCATTCTGGAAATCTGCCAAGTTCTTTTAACTTGTTTTTTACCAAAGTTAACGAAAGACATAGTTACAACACAAGACTTGCCTCAAAAATGAGTTTTTCTCTGCCACAAGTTCAGACTTATTATGGAAAATTTTATATTAGATTCACCGGGGTAAGGGACCGGTCCTTATTTATGGAATATACCGGGTTGGGAAAAATAGATCCCGGATCACGAAATTTTTTGTCGTTATTTGCACGGGCTATGAAATTTATTTAGCCCAAAAGATACGGGTCAAGAATTTTTTTTTCCTTTTGTAGACACCAGTGTTGCCGGAAAATTGCATTTCAGATAAGCATGACCAAGAAAACAACGAGAACCATAACTCATTAACTGCAAGATCTTCGTTGTAGATTTCAAATCACAGACGCGACTTTCAAACTTCAACAAGGTCGTCTGGAGCGGATAAGACATCGGCTCTCGTATAAAATACTTTATCTTTTCAACTCCTTATTTCGATATTTAAATCCTTTTTTCCGGGCATTTTCCTACCCATGCGAAATAAATAATTGATTTGAGACTGGCGTGCTGTAAAGTTGAAAAATTGAAATTAAATTTTGAAGATGTTCAATTTTAATATATAAAAGTTTCGAACTCGCCACAATCTGCAAAAATACGTGGAAGATTTCTGAGGACTGTATGTAAAAAGAAACCCATGCAATTCAAAACTTTTGCTTTATTTTGTAAGATGATATAACCCCTACATGTGTGTCTCTTGCGCGCGCTCGCGTTATTGCATGTTTACACACACATGCTCACAGAAAGTGATCCTTTGTGGAAAATCTTCCACAGTGACAGTGACGAGGAAAGCGAATTTGAGGGGTTTGATAACTCAGTTGTGGTTTTGTAGTAAAAATTTCGGCTT
>JAOBYH010203749.1:0-10206 GCA_025403525.1 Umimayanthus kanabou | reverse complement strand
TGCGAAGCATGGAGGTGAATATTCTAAAAGCCACTATTCACCGAGATTGAAGAGAATAATTGTATTAGCATATACACACTCGGTGAAAACACAACACATTAAATAAAAGTAAGCAAGAATTTTCAGTTTGATCTCTTTCAATTTCTCTCAACGTATCCACAGTAATGGGCATGCGCTCACAGTTGGCTGTCTCATTTCCATGCCCAATATATGCACGAAACTTACAGTTTGCACAAAGAAGCATATGGATTCTGTTTTTCGAATTTGTTAATCTGATGTAGAGAGACTGGAAAATCAATTCCCTTCCAATTAAATTTCTCAGAATCCTCTCTCATCTTCTCATTCAATCTTTGTGGATTTTTCTCTTTAGGATAGACAGCTGAAGTAACAGCCCACTTGAAACACTCACTATCTTTTTCATTCTTGACATCTACGATTGCTTTCTTAGATGTCAATTCTTGCGAAAGAGGAATATATGATGATCCAGATAAAGGTTCGAAAGGATCAATTTGTATATCGAAATTCTCAACTTTATCAAACTGCCATCCAGATCCTTGATTTTGAAATTGCTGAATTAATTCAAGTAAACGACTACTCATTACATTGAAAATATCTGAAAAATCAGCTGATTCATCTATCGTCTTTACTAAAGAATGAAAATAACCTGAGTTTTCATCGATTTGGCCAGTAGTAGGATTCTCTCTAACAAACTTGCAGGTCATTATAGTGTTTAATTTGATTGGTTTCTTTTGTTGTTTGATAAGATCAACAACTTTAAGTTTTATACTACTGATAAACGTCTTAGGGTCATAACCTTCTACACCGTTTATCCTGTAGGTTTTTAAGTATCCCTGCAATGCTGTTTCTTTCTCTTCTATCTTAAACTTTTCTGACTGAGTGAAGATTTGATTGACGTTATTCTTTAGTTTACTAACTCTTTCATTCACGGTGTTTCTGATTGGTTCCGGGATATATGATATTAGCCAGTCTGAGAATTTGTTTATCTTTCCGATAATTGGTTTTGAGATCCTGCCAGCCAAACTTTTCAATGATTCTATTTTATTTCTCGCAGAGAATTGTGTCAGTTGAAGAATTGGGATATTAATTTCAGGAACTGGTTCGTCTAAAATATTAGAAGAATTTCTCTTACAATCATGATCCTGAATCATTTGAATTAATTCATGTTTTCTTAGTTTGCTGTAGCGTCTCAATCCTGATTCTTTGGCAATTGACTTCAGCTCTACAACTTTTTTCTTTTCCATTTTTATAGAAAAATAAAAAATGAATGCTTTTTTTCCGCAAAAATTAATGTTTTTTTTATTTTTTCAGAAAAACGGATCAAAAGGAAGTTAAAAAATAACATTATATTGCAGAGGAAATTGAAAATAATAGAAACAAGTCGAAAAATTAAAAAGATGGAATCAGAACTTGAAAAAGATACAATTGCTCATCTTAAAGAAAGAATAAAGAAATACCAAAGAAAATATGAAATACTAGATGAAATATCTTATGATCTTTTTGAAGAATTAGATGAAAATTGTGGATTTCTAGCTGGATATATTTATGATGAGTTTACAGAAGAATTCAGGCAGAAGACGAATGACTGTTTTGATATTTCTGAATTAATCCAAAAGATACTTAAAAATTGGAGAACTCAAAAAGAAAAAATCAGAAGAGTTCGAGGCTAATGAGTTAAAAAAGGAAATTTATGAAAGACTGCAGGTTCTTTTTATTGTTAACAGTTACTTAAAAAGAAAATCAGATTTGTATCCATTCCGAACTATGGTTGATAACATTAAAGATTATTTTAAACATTTTTGAGCTTATTGAAAGCTTTTGAATTTAAATTCAATGAATTTAAATTTAGAAGAATTTATTCACCGGGATCCGAAACAAAGTTTCGAAGCGAAGTGCTTTTGATCCTACTAGCTTTCTTTGATTCTTCATCAAACTCCTTTAAATTTGATTCAATCATTTTTTCAATCCTGTCTTCAATTTTCATTTTATAACTAGATGAAATTTTTGTTCTGAAGAAAGCTATATTTCTAATAAAATGTCAAACTCAATTATTGGAGATATCGATTATATCGAATCAAAGCCAGATGCTAAGTCTGTCGAAAATCGTGATGAAAAACTAAGTGATACAGAAGTTAAGAGAGAAAGCTTAGCTATTCTCGCTTCTCTTGGTTCTACTAAAGAATACTTAGGTGTTGATCTAAATCTCGGTGACATATCGAAACTTAAAACCAAAGACTTTGAGATATATTATAACTGCTATCAGTCAGTTCTCGGAAAACAACTTCATAAAGGTTTAATCGAATCATTTATCCGAACTGCAGTCAAAGGATTATCATATTTCATCCCGTTAGATAATCCTGAATAATTGCGTGAAGATCTTCAGAAAGATGACCTAGTAAAACGTGAATTTTCTAATCTTTCAGGACAACTTGTTTTGCGAGGAGGAAGACTAGTTGCACTTGGAAGTGCTATGTTTCATGTCGTAAGACATGTTGATTTTGGTTCAAAGGAACAGAGTGATCAGGGAGTTGATGAACATACTCCACCTCCCCATCTTAGAGAAGCTAGTAGCTCTTAGGCTCTTCAATCCCAGGACGCTTTGCGTCCTAAGCATTTCCTAAGCATTTCGTAAGCAACTTTTAGCGTTTTCCTAAGCATCTGCTAGCAGCATTCTCAAGAAAGTTGCAATATAATCTTAATAGAAATTCAAGAGAAGCTAGCATTTTCTTAAGCATATACTAAGCATCTGCTAGCATTTCTTAAGCATCTGCTAAGCATTTTATTAAGAGTTTCTTAAGAATTTCTTATAGTAATCTCTAATAAAATGTCAAACGAAAATCAAGAAACTGTTGCTGTCTCAGCTGAGGATGAACAAATTACAAAGCAAGCACCAACAAAAAAGCGAGCAAAACTAAAGATCCTAGAAAAGTTGCTGCTGGGAAGAAACTGGTAGAACACAACAGAAAAGCAAGAGAAGCGCTTAATAAAGAACTGAAACGAGAAGCTGAGCTCAAAGAAGAAGGAAACTTTTAAAGTTCATGGATCCCAGATCTTTCGTTTACAACTGTGCTATCTATAGTCGGTATAGGTTTAACAATTTTCGATTTGTATATGAGACATTGAACAAACACAGTTAATGAAGATAGTCGACATAACACTGCGAATGAAACCTTTAATACTGAAAACATGAAAAGCGTACCAGATATCGAACCAGTTCATAAGGAACCTACTAGAACTAGATGTGGTATGGATTAAGACTTAAGATTTAAGACTTCTTCCTGATTATTAAAAAAAAACATTCATTTTTTATTTGTCTAAAAAAAATGGAAAACAATAAAGAGTCCGCTACTAACAAGTTGAGTAATAAGAAATATCGCTGTGAGCACGGAAGAATTAAATATCGATGTAGTGAGTGTGGTGACAGATATGTTCTCAGTGGAGAAGAAAGTCTAGTTGTAAGGACTGCGGCGGCTGTGATTATTGTAAACATAATAAACAGAAATCTTTCTGTAAAGAGTGCAAAGGATCTCAGATCTGCGAACACGGGAAACAGAAATCTTTCTGTAAGGACTGTAAAGGATCTCAGATCTGCGTTCATGATAGACAGAAATCTTCCTGTAAGAAGTGTAAAGATCCGAGTAAGGTAACTATTCAGAATTGGCTGTGTAGTTCAAGAAAAAACGACAGAAAATATAACAGATATGATGCAGACAGATTCATAGATAAGTGTTTTCTCAAGGGACTTATTGAAGATTTTCCTACCTGTTATTGCGAAGACTGTAAAGTTACTCTCCAATACAAAGAATTTCAAGATGATCTCGCTACGATAGAAAGATTAAATAATTCGATCGGGCACATCAAGAGTAACTGCGTTCTGTGTTGTTTGAGTTGCAACAACATGAAAAAATCGAATTCGCAAATCAAACTTACTTCTGAATAAATATAAAATCTGACACGCATTCAAATTTCTTGAATTTGAATGTCTGAAGGACCCACGAAGTGATGAATGATGACTTAAGGTTGCAACAGAAACTTTACGACTTGTTGCCAAAGAAACTTTGCGACTTGTTGCTACAGATACAAGACAGCACATCATTAAATGTTTAACTTATACATGCCGGAAAACCAAGATAAAACCTGAGTGAATTGGAACGTTGTTTCAATCTCATTAAAACGAAGTTACGACGGCCTAAATGTCAGAAACCTGTCAATCAAACTGTTATCATCTGAATATAACATAAGCCAATACACCTGCAAAAATTGTTAGAACAGCTAGATTAACTTTATGAGAGGACGAATTTTTAGTTATCTGCTTAGGACCTTTGGTCCCGGGATCTTCGATCCTAGTTTTAATTATTTTCGGTTCCTTTGACACAGTTTCAACTTTCTGAGTGACAGGATGTTTACTTTCAGACTCTCGCGGCTCTGGTCCAAGTTTAACTTTACTTGTCCCTAAGTTATGTCTTATCCCGACAGTTTTTATTTGTCTGTTAACTTCTGAGTTAACACCCAACTTCATCGATGGAGAAGCACGCTGGAGAAAGTTATTATAAGATGTTTTAGATTCAGTATTTAGGACCATGTTTGAAGGCATTAACCATGTACCTGGACTTATCGCCAAATCAAGTTTTACTTGCGCCTCCTGAAGTGAAAGCTGGAAACGTTGGACAGACTTTGAAATATTTATCTCTCTAACGGCGCCTTCAAATAAATTCAAGAATTCGCGTCTAACTTCTTGCGCGCTTCCAGTTTCACCTAAAATACTGCTTCTTAAATTTACTTGACATCCCGACAGGCAAAAGGTAAAAGCTTCGATAGATTGATTTATTCTAGCTTACCCTGCCTTAGTAAGACCATAAGAAACTGGGGTGATGAAGTATTCATATTGTTTCGCGGAGTCAGAATTCGATAAATACTGTATTAAATTCCCACTGCTCGATTTGCCGCCCTCATCAGAAAATTTAAAAACACCAGGATAAACATAGTCTGTAGATGTTGCTCCTCTTCTAGTTACCCAAATATAAACTGCTCCTAAACCGTGGTTCTGTCCTCCCTTAAAGCGAAAATCAGAATTAGGATTAATACCGAACTCAGAACAAAGAGAATTATAAGCTGAAACACTGTATTTATTATCTTTCTGACTGAAAACTGGATCACCAGGCAACGGAACCGATGCTTGAGAACCTCCCATCTCAAACAGAATTCGTCTAATTGTAAAATACACATGAAAACGCAGGAAAGATCTGACCTGATTGGGTAGGTGTAACTCATTGTCTGTGACGTCATTTCCGTCAATCATTTTGTCTTCGAATAACAAACGGGAAGATATACCAGATGCTGTAGTTGAGCAAAAAATTGCAAAATTTAGCTGCTGTGGCCAATAATTCATATTTGGACTAGACAACCAGTTCAAAGATTCTTTCCCGCTGTAGTGTGTTATCTCTGTGTTACTGAAAATATCACGAAATGAACAAGGAAAGGATTCGTCAGCTGTGACAAATATATCTGGATTTACAAGAGCACCAGACAAAGGATGAGCTTTGGCTGAGAAAGAAACACGAGGTATGTTTAAATCTGGCTTAGAATTTAATGTCAACTCCAACGGGAAGCCCGATGGTATTCCCAGTTCTCTCTTCATTTCATCCGAGAAACAAATGCTGCTTCGAAAATTATCTCCGTCAAAAACTGAAATCTTTTCATCTTTGCCAATAAACATCACTGTTTGTGTACCGAAGAAAACTTCTGTTTTGAATTTAGATAAATTAGCTTTTGGGTAACGTTCTTTAAATCTTTTCCATAAACTCATTGTTAATTTTAAGTAATCCAGATATTTGTTTTAAGCGATGAGATCTCAGAATCAAATAGCGAAGAGTCAAAAGTCTGAATTGTAGGGAGGTGGTCTTAGATCTTGGAACCCAAGCGAAGAACTTTCAATTTCCCTTGGACCAGGAAAGACTACAGCTGAGAAAACATTGACACTGACAGTTTAATTTTCAGTTTCGTCGGCTTTCAGTTTTTTCATCATCTCTGAACGAATCTGTCTTTTTAGATCTGTCATGTTTATTCGGTTTTTTGACATCCGAATCGAGCTTTTAATTTGCTTGTATTTTTCAATCTCTGCTAGAATTAAATTAAATTCTTCCGGACTTATTTCGTTGTTAAGAAGGGCCTTAGATATTGAATCCTTTAATGTATTCAGTTTAGAACTACAGACACTTACTGTCTGAAGATGTTTGTTAAGTTTTGGGGAAAGTTTCTTTGCGATTATGCCTGTCAAAACACTAACTATGCCGAAAAAACCGCTAATAAAAGCCAGAGATACACCAACAGGGGACAGAATTCCAGTTAAAGCTGTGGTTACTCCAGAACCGCTTAATAATACAAAAAGTGTTCCACCAATAGAATTAGTTTTCATTAATAAGCTATGAGATCGCTTGTATTTCTTGAGAATCTTTTCGCGGTTTGTCAACTCTGTTTCCAAGTAAGACAAACATTTTGACACCTCATTCAGTCTGAAATTATTCCCTTTTTCTTCAGAACTGGAGGTCAGATTTTCTTGTGATATATCCGGGTAAACTCTTTTGTAATCTTCCATATTTTTGAAGAATTAAGACATTTTTAAGCTTATTGTAATAGTCTCATTAAACTGTGGTTTTATCCCGTTTTCGTCTTTAATTTTTAGAATTAACTGGTTCAATGGCAAACAACTTTGTTCTACTTGTAAAGATGGATAGTGGGGAACACAAGCGGAGCTCGTTTCACATTTATTAACAGCAAGCAAATTAAATGGAGAAAGTTTAACTTCACCAAAAATGTCTGACCCTACATTCAAATAAGACTTGTGAGTGTTTACTGCATCGCAGAACAAAAACAGAGGTTTGTTTGGAAGCAACTTTATATCGTAAAGCTTATCTTTATGAATTATTTCAGGCAAACCCAACTGTTTATACAGCTCTTTGTCTAGTATTAGAGTTAATTTAGGAGAAATATAGTAGCCTTTGGAATAAATCTCAATCTTTAACTTAGACTTCTCAAAATTATATTGTTCTCTTATTATCCGTTCTCGCAAGGACTCTAAGGTGTAATAACCTTCTGGAATTGTAATAAGCTGCTTTGAAATCCTTCTTAGAGAATCTATTGTTTGTTTATCAAGCAGTTTTTCTGAAACTATCTGTTTAATTTCCTGCGGTCTATCAAATTTAAACCACAGAGTCGGTTTGTGAAAGTTTAACAGCTGAATTTTTTTAGCTTCAGTCAAAGGCGGATATAGAGTAACTTTAGTTTCTGCTGTTTGTGTTGTTATAGTCAAGATCGTAGGTTTCGTATCTAATTTATTCATCTTCTATTTTTAAGTTTCTCGACGAAATAAACAACTACAGCTACTATTAGTAGCCAAGCATTTTTCCCGAGAAATCCAATAGCCTCTCTAGCAGCCTTAAAAATAAAGGCTACAAAAGCTGCTACTAAACCCAGTAATATTTGTCCGAGCTTCTTCCCTACCTCCTTGAGACCGTTCCCTAAACCCCTCCCCAGAGTTGACAAACCGCTCTTTAAATTAGAAACGATAACACCGATAATTGTGCCGACAGCAGTTAAAACCGCGATTAATGTAAAACCATGTTTCTTAAATATAGCCTTACTTCTGTCTTTCAAAGACATTCGCTGTTCTATCTCTTCGTTTTCTCTTTCAAGTCTTTCTATTTCTTCGTTTTCTTCGTTGATGTTCAGGTCTATGTTTTCTTTTTGAGCTTCTGTAGCTGTTTCACGCGTTTGTCTTAATTCATTTATTTTCTTTTCACGCCTTGTAATTTCCTCTTTATTAGTTTCAACAATCTTTTCAGCTGGTTCACCAAGAGATTTTTGAATTTTCTTTGACTTCTTTAATTCTCTTTCGTTAATGTTTCAATCTGCATCAATTATTTCATGTGGTACAGCTTTTCTTGTGTCAGTAAGCATTGCATCAACTCCACCTTTCGAGTTCAAAGTAACGTTAAATGAAGAATCTTTAGGATTCGAATTAGGAAATTTACTTTTAAGTATTCTGCCTGCCTCTTCTCTGTCTTCTTGGAATTGACTGCTTAACAGTGGGGATTTATCACTTCTGCCTTCAATAAATGAAGTTTATTCATGAGTTCTGTCACGATACTGATTAAATATATCTTCTGAACCACGTCTGGACGAAGTTGAGGCCATGTGAATAAATTCACCAGTTTCATCTCCTCCAGCAGTATTAGATTCAAAAGGATTCGTCTTTTCGGGATCTATATCAACATCCACTGTAAATTATGTATTTTAGAAGTAAATACATAATCTTCATAACTATCTCAGAATCCGAAACTTTGTTTCGAAGAGTCAAAAGAACCTTGTCGCAGCAAAACCAAAAAGAAACATTCCCCCAGCGGCGTACATCATTTCGAAAGCTTTCTGATTTTTCGAGGGTCTATAATAATCAGAAAAAACTGGTTCAGTTAGATTGAGATTTTCGTTTGGATGAGTTCGATTATATAGTTTTAAAGCTTCGTCAGTGTCCTGGAAATTCTGAGAAGCGATGTCATTATTCCGTCTATTCTGTTCTTGCCAATCGAGTAACTTCTCTCGATTTTCTTGGTACTTAGCATAATCTTTTTGGTATTTTTCCAGAGCTTTATCATGTCTTTCTTTCTCAGCGGATGAATCATCACCTGATAAATATTTCGCTAGATAAGAACCGCCAATAAAAGTCGTTGCATTAAGAATCGCACCACCTAACATCACCGCCATAGTTGCCATATTTTAATAGATTTAAACAGATTTAGGAATTATTTTTTGATCTTCGAGATAAGTTTTTAAAGCCATTGATCCAGCTAGTACGCCAGTAAACTTAGCATAATTCATGATGTTTGAGGATGGGTCGCCTAAGAAGTTTTCTTTCAACATCTTCTTCGCTGTATAACCTACTCCAGCCGTTAACCCAATAAGAACGGCAGAATCTGTTACAGTTTTCACAAGTTTATTCTGTTCAGCCATGTATTTTTAATAGATTTTATAAAGATCAATTATAATTATTTCCTAAGTACTTGCAAAGTGATAACTGAAGAATCTGTGATTAATTTTTTTGTAGATTTCTTGTGAAATTTTGTGAAGATTTCACAAATTTTTAGATTTCGTAAAATTGATTTTTTCTGGATTTTTTCTGGATTTTCCATAACCCCCTATATCTGATTTTTTCTAGATTTTCTGGATTTTGTGAAATCTTCACAATTGATGACTTGTGATTTTTCTGGATTTTTTCTGGAAAATCTACAAGTAGAGGGTTAATTGGGGAATTTTTGGATTTTTTGGAAGTCCAGATTTACGTTGGTCTTGGAGCGTGGGCCAGAATCCTCTTTTTACAACTACTCATCAGTTAAATCTGCAAACTTTAATTCAGCTATTCCCGGCCGTAGACTATATCTGTCTGGCTAACACAATGCAGGTTTGGCGGGAAAAAACAAAAAAACATCGGCACATGTTTTTTGTTTTGTTTTCCCGTTTATTTCAAGAAAAGATATCGATTTTAAATATTTTAACATTTTGCCAACATCGTTATTTTATTTATATTGAATTTTGGGTAACTCAATTTTAACTCAATCTTAACTCAAACTCAACTGTAACTCAACTCAATTGTTAACTCGATCGTTAGTCTATCTCATCTTATCTTATCTTATCGCTCTAGTCGGGAATTCGGCCGATCTGCCATCTTTAAACCGGCTCCGAGGAACACATCCAGGCGATTACTCCTATCATATGTCCACAATGCGGGTTCCCAAACTTCTCCGACTCGTTCTTCAACGACTCGATTGCTTCCCTGGCCTCATGTATCGATCATGTAACTCGTTTTCTCCCCTCCAAGAAACGACAATCGTTCCAAGTACTCCCTTGCAAAATCTCCATCCGATTCATCATAAAAACAAACACAAAAGCAAGTCGAAAGCTACAAAATGCAAACTAACATGTCTTTCCGTAAACTGTCAAAACATAAAGAACAAAGTAGCTGACATAACAATAATAATAATAATAATGGCTTTATTGTAGAATCCATTAAAATGGCTCTTCCTCTACAATTTACAATATAAAATTATGTATACACTACTATATTTTATAAAAGCTAGTTACAAAATTCTAAAAGTTTCACAGTATGCCCCCACCCCCTCCCCATCACCTTTGCCC
>JAOBYH010203638.1:0-10208 GCA_025403525.1 Umimayanthus kanabou | reverse complement strand
TGCCAATCTACCTGAAAATTGGATGAGGCAGCCCATAACTTTTTTATATCAATTTGGTGATTGTGCCAATTTATTTATTTTTGATTTCAACTTCTTAGCTCAACTCAAATTAACTACAAAATTCATTTTGAATTTCCCTCCAAGGGGTCATGTGACCCTCGAAAAAGCTAATTTTCAAATGTCCATATCTCTTGAACGAGCAAAGATATTGGCCTGAAATTTTGGATTTGAGCATTTGCGAACATGGTGCAGGGTTCGTACTCTTTTAAACTTTTGAAATTCCATGACTTTCCATGACCTTTTCCATGACTTTTATGTGTTTTCCATGACCTAGTTTTCAAAAAGACTTATACCAACATATCTTGCTTTGGATCCTATGGGTTGTATTTAACAATTGAAATGGACAATTATGGTGCAAGATTCGGAGTTATTTTTGAAAGCATTTATTTGCACAAAACTTTGACCTTCAATTTCAGGTTCCTTAACAACACTGGCTTCATTAACATAGCACTTGAGAACTCCATTCTAAAAACCGAACATGAAAGTGACCTGAAGCGAAACTGTAATTGTGATGTCGGTCTCAAATCATGCTGTTGTCAGCAATTAATAATGCACACTCCTACATTTTAACAATTCCTGGTAAATTATGTAAAACATCAGTAAAGCAGAGTGTCAAACCAACGGACTAACTGAAATTGGGATGACTTTAATGAAAGGGGTAACTTTTGCGGACGCCGAAGGCGCAAGCCTCTGGGGGGGTCTGGGGAGGACCTTAGAAATCTGAAAGCCTTAAAATGCCATTACCAGAACTCTCAGGCCGATAGCTAAGTCAAAAAGGTTCCGAAAATTGATCACTGTTTTCTTCCTTACTTTGATAAAAAAGCGTTATCACGTGTAATATATTTTCATAATTAATAATTATTGTCACACCCCTTCTAATGCTCACAAAGTACGATACTACGGTAGTTACTTACAAAGAACCAAAAAGTGCAAAGTGCAGTTTTATCTTCTGTTCATTTACGCTCCACGAGTTTACAGTCAGTTCACTGGGAAATGGTCATTAGTCTCACAGCGTCAAAGTGTACTGGTGAAATGGATCGGCCAATTCGTAGCAAAATGATATGTTTATTTGGCAGTGCTGAAAAGCTAGTAAAGGCCTCCAATCGAACAGGCCCGCTTTGTTCTGTTATTTTAGATTATATTCTTGCGTCATTCATCATGACTGTAACTCAGAATTCACCTGAATATCCAAGTTAAGCAGTTTGTTTATGTTATGACAAATATTATCATAATTTAACAAAAATATGTTTCTATGCTTGCTGGCTTGTGAGAGCTGATCTTCAAAATCGCGTTATTTGTGTCTCGACTGAAGTCAAGTCGGGATTCTCAAGCAAAATCAGGACAATCCCGCCCAAATCGGGACGGTTGGACACTGGTAAACAAGCTTTCTAACAGGAAAATATTATACATTGTCTAGTTTTCTGATGCTATTGTTAATTTAATCTAACGAAGCTTTTTCCTCCTTCACTGCATCCCTAAAAGCAATAGGCTTGGCCAGTAATGACTGAATTTACACCACTGTTGGCCTTCATGCTCCTGTGCACCGAAACGATTGGGTGGGCTATTGAAAGCCAGACGCAGAAAAATTTGGTTGGTCGATACAGAACGGTTATCAAACATAACATTTACATAGGTTACTGGAAGTAAAATCGTACGATAGTTTCCGGCTGTTTAAATTTACGCACTTTGCGGCTTAATCGAAGCCAAATTCTTATCAAATCTAAACTTGTTTTAAAAAAAATCCAAGTCATCCTTAATTTGGTACAATTTATTCATTTTTCATGACCAAGACTTATATTTTCCATGACCAAACGGAAAAATTCATGACTTTCCAGGCCTGGAAAATGATTTTTCAAAATTCCATGACTTTCCAGGTTTTCCATGACCCGTACGAACCCTGTGGTGGTTAGCTGGAATTTTTTGAGGACAAATCTATTTTTGAAATCGACCCTTTAGTACCACCTTGGCCCGGTTCCGCCTGCAAAACCAAAGGATAAACTAACAAACAACAACAACAACAACAACAACAACAACAACGTTAATCCACCTCATTTGTAGCATGATGATAAAAATAGATAGGGGCTGGTTGCCTGGAACAACCATAGGGGCTATACGAACTAGGTAACAGCAATTTGCCTATGATTTATTTTTAAAAATTTGCAAACTGAACAATTTAAACATAAAATTTTTAAAACAACAAAAAACACCCACTTGACCGCAAGATCACTCAGCGCGTCACTGATGTAATTCTAACATCCCACTTCTCTAACATTTGATATTCCTGCAATTAATCGCATTTCAGAGGGTCGTTTTCTGTAGGTCCAATGCTACTAAAATATGCTACCAAGAGTCGATCGATGCGCTATAGTTACTCTTCAAATACGTGGTGCAAGCCATCTAACTTATTATCTGAAACCAAGTACAATAAATGCAACAAATACAACCGCGCAGTTTGCTGATGCACATCAGGAAAAACAGTTATTTGGTTTCTGCTAATCTTTGTGGTATACATTAAATAGAACAGCAAAAATAGTTCAAATCAACTTATCACAAAAACCTAAAAAATCGCTTCTGTGGTTTCTATTGTTTTTAAAGAATCTGATTTGATACCGTGGATGCGACTGTTTTATCCAGCGAAAGGTAAGGTGTCCGGCCATTTGACTTTTTATATATGGGAGGGAGGGTGGTACTGTTAGTTGAAGAATTGTTTAAATTTTGATGGAATGCTGCAGATATTGCAAATATTGACTCAAAATGAAGGGGTTTTGAGCTGAAATGTTCAACCGCAGGATTATTTTTGTCGTCTGCTCCCTTGCAGGATATTCATTTTCAAAGTCACCCACTGGCCCATCATTCAAAAGTTAAATGGTTGGACCGAGTCTTTTTCCGGCTTTTTTTCCCCGAGGAGTCAAATGGAATCAACATGATGCATGGACTTGGTTTAATATTTGATTTCTTGTCTCGTGGTTCGACCATTTACTAAATAGTATTCTTAAAGTTTATGATAATTACTTACTTTCTTTTTTACTCATTTTTTTCCCCAAAAGCTGCAAAAGAAGGAAATGGGGGCGTAATTCAAGAGAAATATTTTTGACGTAAAAGATTCATATTTAGAGCGGCTATTTCCGTAAAATTTGAAGTAAAAGAATGTAGCCGAGTCCTGACAGTTTGACGTTTACGTTGCAGTTGCAAATTGGCAAGCTTATAATTGTAGTTTGATAAAATCTTTTTTATATTTCTTAAACGTACTCGTTCAAAATTTTCCTTTTCAGTTTGTTATCCGTTACAAAAACGTTATTTTTCTGCATTTTGTTTCAAAATCGCTTTGAGAAACTTTGCAATTTTAACAACTGTGTTATAGCAATACTTCTATCATTATCCCTTTGAATACACAGCTTTGAATTTTAATGATGTGCGATATAAGGAAAACTCAACTCCTCCTTGGATAAAAAAGTAGTTAAACAACTGTTGTCATTAACTAAAATGCGAGTAAATTGGAACGTTCTACAAGAAAAGAAACGGGATGGAAATACCACACTCGTATATGCTTAGAAATTACATCGTTCACCACTCTGAGTCCATTTGTTATCAGCCAACATCTCTGATCTGCTGCCGTATGAGTTGTTACATTGGTCGCAACTGTAAAACTTCTCTCCAGTGTGAGTTAGTTTGTACACAACAAAGAAATAGTCACCAAACTATTTGTTGCACTAGTCCTCACCAGTGCGAGTTCGTTGTCACAAGAATGCTACACATTTTTGCAGCTGAACTGTTCGTCACTAATGTGAATCTTTTGTGCTTAGCAAAGTTTCCAGAGGAGCTGAATAATTTATTACACTGGTCGCAACTATAAAATTTCTCCCCAGTGTGAATTCGTTTGTGCCTAACCAAGTCCCCAGAATTGCTGTATGAATGATTTCATACAAACTCTCAGCTGTACGGCTTCTCGCCAGTGTGAGTTCTTTTGTGCCTAACCAAGTTCCTATATCTTCTGAATGACTTGTTACACTGGTCGCAACTGTAAGGTTTCTCCCCAGTGTGAATTCGTTTGTGCACAATCAAGTCCCCAAACTCATTGAAAGACATGCTACATTGGTCACAACTGGAATACTTTTCATCAGTGAGTTCGTTTGTGCTTAGCTAAGTTTCCAGAGGAGCTGAATAATTTATTACACTGGTCGCAACTATAAGGTTTCTCCCCAGTGTGAATTCGTTTATGTACAATCAAGCCCCCAGACTCGCTAAAGGACTTGTTACACTGGTCGCAACTGTAAGGCTTTTCACCAGTGTGAATTCGTTTGTGCCTAACCAAGTTCCCAGAGTTGCTGAATGATTTCATACAAAAATCGCAGCTGTACGGCTTCTCACCTGTGTGAGTTCTTTTGTGCCTAACCAAGGTTATACATCTGCTGAATGACTTGTTACACTGGTCGCAACTGTAAGGTTTCTCACCAATGTGAGTTCGTTTGTGCTTAACCAAGTTCCCAGATTCGCTGAATGACTTGACACACTGGTCGCAACTAAAAGGTTTCTCACCAGTGTGGGTTCGTCTGTGCTTAACTAACTCCGAAGAGAAGGTGAATGATTTACTACACAAAGTGCAGCTGTATGGTTTGTCACCAGTATGAGTTCGTTTTTTGTGTCTAACCAAGTTCCCAGATTTGTTGAATGATTTGTTACACTGGTCACAGCTGTAGGATTTTTCACCACTGTGGGTTCTTTTGTTAGCTGCCAATTTTCTACTTTGTCTGGACGACTCGTTCCTTTGGTGTTCAGGTAAAAGGCAAGGGTCGATAAACGATTTGTTGCACAGGTTGTTCTCAAGAGGTTTCGTACCGGCACGGGTTCGCATTTCCTGCACAGTCAAAATCGCAGATGCTAGAAAAGACTTGCTACAGTGATCGGGACTGTAAGGTTTCTTCAATTTCTTCGTTTTCGTGTTTTGAGATAAGTCAGTACTTCTACTTAATGGCTCTTTACATTTCTCAAGATGGGAAGACGGTGTCGATGCAGATGATTGAAAATGCCCAACTAGGTCAGCCAAACTAAACTTTTCTTCGTCTTGGTCTTGATGGGACAGCTCAGCTTTGACAATTTCACCAATGTGAGCTTCATTTGAACAATCTGAACTATTGGTGGAGAACACGACACTGTCTTCAAATTCTACTTGATTTGTTTGCCCTCCACATTGTACACTTGAGGTATCAAACTGGTTGGAGTTCATTTCTTCCATCTTTTCATCTTTGTAGAAAGAAGGTTCGGTCTTCAAAACATGTATTATGCACTGACTATTTAACAACTCAGTGCTGTTCTGCGGTATATTACTTAAGATAGATTCCAATGGAACATCCTGATTACTGTTCTGGGTAAATTTCCAGGTAGAATTTTTAGATAACGATTTTCTTTTAGGATTCGCCGCAGCCTGCATCACGAAAAGGACTTTTGTTTCTAGGTGGTAAAAACAAAATAAACAAAATTTCATTATAAATGTTTATATGCGGTATATAATGGTTAAAGCGAAACCTTCACGCAGAAGCGCTGGGGAAGAATTAACCCTAGAAGGCACAAGCCTAAAAAAGTTACACGAAGGCATGGGGGAGAGGGGTCAATCGGACCCCTCCCCTCTACTTTCGACATTATTCATCCGATTGACTTGAGATTTGGCACATACGATGAGCTTTTTATTGTACTTTCAATTAATCGGAACCACATGGTGTCTAATTGGTTTCCATGGCAACCACAGCCACATATATGACGACACAAGCGGCCGCCATCTTGGATTTTCAAATTTTCAGATTTTTTTCATATTCGAATTGAACACTGAAAATGGTGAGAAAACAACATTTAGCGATTAGAATTCTACAAAATTGTAAGATCTATTGTAAAGTCAGTATTTAGTCACATTTGTAGCGAAAATACACTTTTTTAGCGAAAAGTTGTACTTTCGTAGTCAACACACATGTTGCGCGTCTTATCATGACCTCATCAATCGTGACAACACTTAATTAGCGTCAAAAGATGTGTTAACAAACAAAGAACAGTTGTACCAAAGCTTTTGGTAATCGGCCAAGGAACAAAAATTTAAAGCCAAAAAAATCGAAGGGGATCAATTTGCCCCCCCCCCCTTATGCCTTCTAGGGTTAAAGAACACGGATACAAGCCCAACCTGTTTAAGGGTTAATAGTTGATATTAAATTTACTTATTTAATAGCTTAGTAATTACAAATTGTGAGTACGTTACTAGCAGTATTCACATGTAGATACATCCACTGAGAAAGAGATCAAATTATTTTTTACCTTAACTGCACTGTTTGTTGCTGCTTCGATAATCTTCTAAAACCGTTTTTGTTTCTGATTTGCCATTGTATTTTTTATGGCTGGAATGCTTTTAACACAAGAATAAAATTGGTCTGGCAGAATCACTACAGGTGTTACTTTTAGCATTTGTAAACATTTCGGTAATCTTGCAAACTATTATTGAAAAGTACCAATGGGGATGACTCATCAAGGCTTGGCTTCGCAAATGGCGATCTATGAGGGGGTAAGTACTCAGTGATATCTAATTTTTCTCCCTGGCAGAAAAAATCTGTAGTGTTTATTGGACGTCCATTTTTGTTAAAAATCATAATGTTGGACTTTTTCGCATTTATTTTTAGTTTCCAAGTGTCAGCATGTTCTGCAATTACATTTAGTGAATGCTGGAGGTGTTTTTCTGATTTGCTAATGAATATGAGGTCATCAGCATACATTACATAATTGATGTTTTCGTCTTCTGATCTTATTCAGGGCCGACACAAAAGTCAAGAGTAGTTTAAACTACCCCTTACAGAGCTAGTTGTGGGCATCGGCAGGGGTTCTTGCTCGTGATTGGGCGTAAATTGGCGCGATTGTGTTTTGCGCCCTATCAGCGACCAAGAAGCCGTTTTCCGTGTGATGTTCAAGTTGACGAACTGTGTTGACTTCGGCTTGTTTCAGGATGTATGAAGGCCGAAACCAGAACAACAGCTAGTTATCCAGAATATTTTTCAAGGAAAAGACATGTTCGCAGAGTTACCTACAGGATTCGCCAAAAGACTGACGTTTCAAGTTGGATGCTATGTTGATGTTTATCTTGCTTGAGCTTTAGTCGTTGTTGCAAGTTATTTTGTTGTTGGCATCCATAACAAAAGATCAAGTTGTTGGGCTCTGGTCAATTGGGTTTGAGGCGGCATTTATCGGAGAACATGGGACCAGCAACAAAGATTTCGTTCTTAGAAGCCCCGAAGTTCTCGCTGAAGAAAGATTCAGGAAAATGTTTACGATATGTTTGTGATAAATAACCGTTGTATGTTTTTTATCTGTCAGTTTGAACAATACGAAATAAACACACTAATTGATATTGCATGACACGAAAGTAAACCGGCATGTAATCCAGTTAGGCGGGCCCAGAACTAGTCCTGTAAGACAATGTCAACAGGGGCTCACGGATCGGCCTTCGGCCTCGCCCCTCACGGCCCCGCTTCGCTGTGTCGATCGGCGTTCGATATTTTAAAAACTGCCCCTTTCGAGACTGACTGCCTCTGAGTTTCCGAAGATGGTAATGCTCATGATAAAAGCTTAACTTATAACTACAGTCCACATAGCCAGAGCCTAAATTACAGTCCTCATGATACAGTAAGAGCCCAACGACAATTGTCATGATCAAAGCCCAATTTACAATGTATGACTACCATCCTTTTAGTCAGAGCCCAATTTAAAACAACAACCTCATGTTCAGAGCCTAAGTTACAATGACAGACCTCTCGATCTGAGCCTAAATTGTAACTATAGTCCTCATGACCTGAGCCTAAATTGTATCTACAGTCTTTGACCAGACACTAAAATATTAACCACACTACTCTTGAGCTCCTTCAGTTGTTGGGTCATGTTAACAAACAACGTAAGCTCAATCCCAAATGCTATGTCATTTGAGTTTATAATAAACCCCAATATGCTTCAAGTTCCTTAAGTGAACTTGCAAGCAGTCTGAAGCTAAGTATTTGCAGATGTTTATGTTTTACCATGACAATGGATTTCAAATTTAATTCAACTTGCTGTTCTAGTTACTTTGAATATAAATTATTATGCAGACTTTTAACACTAATGTAAGTTTGGACTTGGTTTTTGAGTTTCCAAAAAGAAGTAAAAGTTTGAAAGGTATGATTGAACTGGAAGCCGTTGGGAATACTCTCCTCAAATGAACATACAAATATGTGCTGCCCTTTGAGGTATGGATTTCAGGCCGATATGGTCTGAAATGGGGTATCAGTTTCTTACATTTGGTCTGAAATGGGGTATAGAAAATTGGATGTTCTGGTCTGAAATGGGGTCAGGATTTGAATGCTTGGGCAGCACACCCCTGCCCAAAATATCGATAAGTACCCCCACCCCACCCCCCAGGATTGGGAATTTAAAAATTGGGTTTTTGTTCAGTGAAAAGCTGCATACGTGTAGAAATTGACTGTGCAAAATGTTTGAGAAGTTTTCCCTACCTACTCAGCCTGCTAATTTTGCAATATTCAAAATAAAAGTTATCTGACTGGTCTTGATACAATAATTTTAATGTTGGTGATTGTAGATTTTGGAACTTTGTGATCACATGCTTTAAAACACATTACAATTGCAAATCAATCAGTAAAACATTTCTACCCAATTTTTGGTGGTAATTCTGAGCTGGAAAAGCTGAGTTATAATTGCCCAGGAAAATGTTGATTGAACCAGAATACAAAACTCACATAGAAAGTCTTATATTTCAGACTGGCCCATTCAAAGTCTCAAACAAAGACTACACTTTCAATACAAACTTCCCTTCCTGATATGACTTCACTGTATGTTCCATATGTACTAGTCTAAACATGTAGATGTTTTTGGAGTTTAAAGCAGACTTATAAACTACATGCATTAGTTTTAGTATTTGTAAATAATTTGTGCATATTACACTCTTTTTTATAAGAACTTTTCTTAAAAGAACATGAGTCTGAAAAGTACCCAAAATTTAAGAACATTCTAAGAACATTTAAGTGAGACTGAGGGAAGGCAAAGAACTTTCATTTTGGATACTGCACAAGATCATGGAAATAAGTTTTATCTCGTCTAATGTTCATTGGTGCAACATCGCCTTTAGTGTTGTGGGCTAGATTGCAGAATACCCCCCCACTTGAGTTAATTTAAGTTAATTTATTACTGCGCATTCCTCGTTCTATAGAAAGCTGTGCGCAGTAGATTCGAGAACAATAGCGGGGGGTATTCTGCAATTGCTCCCAGAAATTTATGAATCAAAGTGATTGACAATTGTGTAGTTCCAGAAAATATCGATACCATTTCTAAAGAGGAAGTAATGCTTCAAACAACTCTCCTCCTAAGGAGCTTGTGCCCATATATTCTGTGTCTATTGATTAAGTTCTCAATTCACAGTTAGCATTTTCTGTTTGTTCTTCGTAGTACTGGTACAGTAGTTATTCTTTGGGAGAATTGTGATTTTGTTTCACAGTATTCTTGCACTGGACTCTTACAATGGACAATAGGTATTCTTTTTTTAATATTAAACAAATTAGTACTTCACCTTGTATAACAGTGTCCAGGAAACAAAAGGCAAAAAATCTAAAAGAGAGAAAAGGAAAAAGGTGGCACCACCAGCAAAGAGGAGAAGAAAAGATGCTGAGTCAGACTCAGGTAACAATTACATGTAGTACAATGGCAATAAGCCAGTTTCACAACCATGCACAGTATGTACTTGTAAGTGGTTTGTTTGGCAGGCCAAATGTCCTGTAAACATTGCAGGTTGTATGAATGAGGGGATATATTGCTTAAAATGTATTACAATTGACACATTTCTATTTTAGTTTATAAAATATCTCCACTCATTCATACAATCCGCTGTGTTTACAGGACGTGTGACTTGCCTAACAAACTGCTTATATGTACATACTCATGCGGATGATTGTGAAACTGGCTTATTGACACTTTTGCGATGTATAGATCAGGAGTGCTTGGATACCAGATACGTCCTGTAGTTTAACATGAATATTATGAGTGGTGTATTTTCCTTTAAAACACTCAACATATATCCACATGATGGTATTTTTTTATTATTTATAATAAATTTAATAATAGTTATCCAATATTATAGG